>CAKOAT010468487.1:179835-200328 GCA_932364175.1 Eruca vesicaria subsp. sativa
ATATAACATATAATATAACCCGTGTCTCCAAAAGAACCTTGTATGCTTAGTATGGTTTAGTTAAACACTAGAACTCAAGAATATGTTCACTAATACCAACTCAGTTTCTCCTGCAGACTCATTTACTACTAACCTGCCAAAACCGTCTAGGAGTTTACAGTAGAGGAAACATCAACAATACACTAGACTGACTCAACCAACCTGCCAAAGAGTAAGCTGGGCTAAGAGAGTTGTAGCTTCTGTTTGCAAATGTCTATGTACTTTTCTCAGAAACTCAAGTAACCTGCAAAATGATCATTACGCAATGGACATTAATGGACATTACAGAACTTGAGAGTGATTAATGGACATTAAGCATCAGATTGCAATGAGATCTTAATTAAGAACACAAGGCTAGGAGCAAAGAAAGAAACCTAATAGCTTTTATTAACCAAAGTTGTAATCTTTTATGTAAGCCAAAAACACCTCCTAATCAACGATTTAACTTCGAAAACCAAACTGAACAAAAATGTACACAAATTTGCAATCTTACCGAACGCAGAGCATAGCCACAAATAAACAATCTTCTGAAACTGGTACTAAAACTACAAGATAAACCTAAACTCACTCAAAATCAACAACGATAACTCACTCATCCACTAACAATCTCAACAGAGTAATCACTAGAAGAACGAGCAAATCTGCACAAAATCTCATTTAAGCACTACGAATCTGGAAACATTCAACTCCAATCACCTCAAAACAGAACGAATCAATGTTTGGCTACGAACGAGAATGCTTTTGGGAACTTCGAGACGGCTCACGAATCCGGTGCGAGCGCGGTTAGAACCATCCAAATCGTTGGACTTTTTGCAACATACCAGTGCTCGAACAAGATTGAGGACGAGACTGTAGAGTTCTTCGGAGAAGAAAGAGCCGTCGACTGAGAGGCACAGAGTAAACAAGTCAGGTTTAGGAGCCACCGTCGGAGTTGGAACAGTCTGCGACGGCGGATTAGGTTCCCGAGCTCAGGTTTGAGATCTATGTGTCGCGAGTGAGAGAGAGATTAGGTGAGTGAATCAGAGAGAGATGTTTGTGTGAGAGGAATCGTGTGTGTGTGTGTGAGTGAGGTTACGAGAGTTAGATAGAGAGAGGTGTGTGTGAGATCATTAAGATCATAGATGGAGGAGATGAAATCTGAAAACAGAATAGAAAAAAATAAGATAGAAAAAAAATAAGAATAGTCTGAGTGTTTTGGTGGCAGAGTGTTTTTTTTCCAAGTATTGGGCGAACAGACTAAAATTTTCACACAAAAGTGTTATTGTAAACAAAATCTGTAAATCTTGTTTTACCGTTTAATAATTTTTGTTCTTAGCACGAGTTTTTTGCTATGATAGAGTTGTGATCAATTTTTGACATTTTTGATAGAAGTTCATGAATTTGTGCTATCGCGAACTGCTACCAATACTCATATTTCTTGTAGTGAAAGTACTATAGATGCTAAAGTGGATCACCGATCACCTATGACAACACTTTCATGATTGTCTGGAAGAACCAAAGTTGATTTCCAACCTAACCTGACATCTACTGCTGTCTTGGGGCTTGGTATACAAGGAATCGGAATCCTCCTGCAACATTAGTTGTTCATTGGGATTGATATAAAAAAGAGAGAAAGAAAGAGTTAGGATTCAGAGAAGGGAGATAAAGAGAGAAAGGAAACCATGATGAGAATACCTGAAACTTGTTTGAGTTGAATCCAAGTGTTCCTTGATCGATACTCCCAAGGTAAAGCCTACACCTTTATTTTTGTGCATAAATGAAATCAGTAAAGGGGATAGACAGCAAGGAATGTTTAAGTTGTTTGGCTAGATGTATTTGGTTGCTAAGCTAGGATATGGTATAATGTACTTCTGTAGTTGATAGATATGAGATGTGGCTTGCAACAAAGTAAGAGGTGATGATTTTAAAGTTAAGATTTTGATTGAGTCCCTGTTGTTTTTAAATTTCTTTCAAAGGCTAACTTATGGTTTGATTGAGGACAAGCAAAAGGTTAAGTCTGAGGGAGTTAATATACCATGATTTTGACCCGCTTTTGGTCATGGTATTGAAATGTTTTTATGATAATTATCTATGTTTTGGAGTCTATTAGGTATGTTTTCAGGTTCAGGAGCATTTTGGAGTAAAGTGATGATTTAGGTGACTTATGGAGCTTAAAGGAGAGTTTTCCAAGATGACTATGAAGATCCGACAATAAGAGATACATATCAATCGATACACACCTTGTGTATTCGCTCGATGACGCTTCCGTAGAAGTTGAAGTCGAGATACTCCATCGATCGATGTACACTATGTACCATCGATCGATATGAAATGTGAAGAGCAAGATTTACTCGGCCGACTTGAAGCCCAAGTTCTCCCCATATTACAAGATTGCCACTGACGAGTTTTTAACCTAATTGTACTCATATTTATAGTTATGCCTATGAGCCCTAGAAGACATGTGTTTTTAGTTTACATCAAGTTTTGTAACTTTTTACTATTTTCTTTTCATCTTATTCTTTTGCTATGAAGCACTTGGATATGTCTGAGTAGATTCATTTGTTAGATTTATGGTTCAAATAGTTATGAGGGATTAGCCTCAACTATGGAGCGTTGAGTTGTTATATTCATTATCCAAATGAACCCTAATGCTTACTCTAGAGTAGCTACCTAGAAGTATTATTTTGGAGTGACTAATCTAATAGTCATCATCCTGAAATCATTTGGCTAAGCTCAGATTCCTTTAGGCACGTGCGATAGGCGGTCTAATTGAATTCTCGGGTGAACACAGTTTAAATTCGATCTGATGCTATATTGATCGATACTCCTATAGAGTAATCGATCGACGGCAACACATATCGACCGACACTGCGATAGAAACATCGGTCGATACTTTCGGCAATCAGATCAATGGACGAGTCTAACTAGCGACAGCTATATATTTGTCTAAGGATTGAAGTTCTCTTATATTTGCAAGCAATTCGTTAAGACATCCATAGATTTATAATCCTGATTTTCTGAATAGTAACCTTGAATCTAGCTACTTTCTTTTATTGTTTTAAAACCCAAAACATATTCTCTTGAGCAACTTACCATTGCTCACAATTGCAATTTATTATTTTCAAACTAAATCAACCTAGCTTAATCACTTAGGATTATATTTTTTGTGATTCTAGTTCCTTGTGGATCCGATCCCTAAGTACTACGATTGAACCTCTTATTTGAGAGAGTAATTCACTCTTTAAGGTTAAAAATTTGAGTGATATCACAGTGACAAAAAAAAACTCACTTGAATTTGGTCACCAATGTTAACGATAAGAGCATGGGGAGTTGGTTCGACTGTGATCCAAGCATCGTCAGATCCACGAACCTGAAGACCGGCGACATGCTCGTCCGACGTCTGGTAATAGAATGGTCAATCCTCCGGGGTCAGAGTGCGGAGAGAGCCCAAGAGTTAGCTCCGGCTGAGAGCATTTTGGGTAGTAATTAACCCTCAAACACCCTCCTGCTTCATCTTGACCACCAAACGCATTTTGAAGTCTATCCTCTTGTAATCCCAAGTTTGTCGATAATATTTTCATCAAGTTCTCGCACAACTTCACCATCTCCTTGCAATATTCCTCTAACACGTCTCTATATAATTTAAATTTTAATATAAACAAGTCGAAAATATTGTTGTTATCATTTACTTTTTGAGAATATATATATATAATATAATTATAAATAGCTTGATCCAACAACTAGTATTTTATGAACATGTTCTTGTCGTGAATTACAATAACCCACTGAACAGTACCGTAATAGTACGTCGGTTTTGTTTTATTAGGTAACTGTTTTATATAGCAAAGAGAATTTCAATGCTAAATAAAAAGCAAAGAGAACTTCGCACACCGTTGAAGAAAGAAAAATGTTTTTTTTAATGATAGGTTTGATGTAGCTCGAAGTAATAGTAACATATGGATTATAAAATTATAAAACACGTATACGAGTATAATGTTTAACTAGATCATAACCCACACGACTGGACTAGTCTTTGTTTTTTTGGTATATATAAACATTTTAAAAATTATAGTCTAAGAGTTCCAGTTTTACTAAATAATAGTATACTGTTTAAACATTGTATTTTATCACTGTATTGTGTAACAGAGGCGTCGGTAAAATGTTGTGACCCATAAACATTTTATTAATAGTTTATAAAGTTTTTTTTGGTTAAATTTGGTGCAAAGTTATATACACTAAATAATTTAGTCAAATTTTGAAGTTAATTTTTTAATGAATAATTGGAAGGCTAGTATATCACTGTTAAAAATTTATAACAATAGTCAATATAAATTATATAAATAAAATATATATTATTCTTGATTTATTCTAAATACATTTAAAACACGAGTACATATATGTATAAATAATTTTCAGAAATAAAATAATATCAATGATAGAAAACCCAAAAACAATAATAATGGTATTTTGGGCCGTAATAATCTTTTAGCTTAATAAATAAGCCCATTAAGTTTGTATTCTACCCATGTTACCAATCAAATTTTAAAAAATTTATTATTCATATTTCCAAACACTTTATTTTTGTACTTCAGCTTTAATAGTATTGAAATAACAATAGTCAATATAAATTATATAAATAAAATATATATTATTCTTGATTTATTCTAACTACATTTAAAACACGAGTATATATATGTATAAATAATTTTTAGAAATAAAATAATATCAATGATAGAAAACCCAAAAACAATAATAATGGTACTTTGGGCCGCAGTATTCTTTAGATTAATAAATAAGCCCATTAAGTTTGTATGCTATCCATGTTACCAATCAAATTTTTAAAAATTTCTTATTCATGTTTCCAAACATTTTATTTTTGTACTTCAGCTTTAATAGTATAGATTTAACAAAACTGATAAAGCTTAGCAAACTTGAAAAAAAGCCTATCACATAATCCAACAGCACCCTCACCAAGGGGTTTTTAAATATATTTTAAATTTAGTTAAAACTATTTAAAATTGGAAAGAAAGTAAAAAAAGGAAGAATATGTTCTTAGGCCAACTCTAATCGAACAGGATAATGTCAATTATCACGTGCTTCACTCGCCAACCGAACGGTTAACCCAACGGCATAAATAATTTTCTGATGTTTTGTGAACAGTGTTACATCAAATTGGATAATGTCAAATATCACGCACTTCACTCGCCAACCGAACGGTAAACCCAACGGCATAAATACTTTTTTGTGTTTTATGAACAGTGTCACACCATACTTGGTGTAACACTGTTCACAAAACACAAAAAATAAAATATTTTTTTATTCTTACTTTTATCTTAAAATAATATATTTAAATAAATATATTTCAGTTAATTATACTTTTAACACATCTTACTAAGAAAATTAATTAAAAATACACATAAATACCTCAACTAAAATAATAAATTAATAAAACATATAATTACATAATTAAAATTAAACACACATAAAATTACGTAATTAACATTAAAAGCACATAAAATTACATAATTAAATTAAACACACATAAAATTACTAATTAAAATCAAACACACAAAATTACATAATTAAAAAAATACACGTAAAACACACAAAATATAAATTTTATTAATAATCTAATAAATTCCTGAAAATCCAATTAATTTCTTCAGTTTTCAAATTATTGATTAATTTTTATTTTTTTATCAACTGGAATTTTATATTTTATTTATTAATTAATCAGTTTTATAAACAATAATTAATTATTAAAACTATTAAAAAATAAACAGCAAACTAAATTTAATATTATAATAATAGAGAATATTCTTTTCGTGTGGAATTTGGTGTTTGTGGTTGGAGATGAAAAAAAAAATAAAACACCAAAACACCAAATTTAGTGTTTTTTTCACATCAAATTTAGTGTATAGGTTGGAGATGCCCTTAGGGAAAACTCCCAACAACAAAATGCAACATACCTATAGACACATGTCTTTTACTAATCTAGCATTATTATCTTTTAAAAATTGATCGTTTTACTAACTTCAAATGAATTATTATCGTTATTATAATTGTGAGACACCTGCTGATGCTCTAACTAAGAAGCTTTTGAATAAAATATACCGGCAATGAAGAGGCAGAGATGGCCACTTGGAGTAATCCTTCAATGACAAAGGCTGATAATGAAGATATAGTAGTCGCTCCAGTCAAGAATAGCACCCTTCTCTACGCCAAGTCGGCTTCCATATCCCTCATAAGTCTTTGGCGAATTAGCATTCATGTTTTTCAGCTCCATGGGAAGATGAAAGAACTCTCTCCATGTTTCTTTAGCTCGGTCTATGAGCTGCGGACTCATTGTTGATTATTCGGGTTGTAACCCAGAAATTTGTGAATTATATATTTGAATAATGATTGAATCGCGCACGAGGTCACTTTCCTTAAAGAGTATTTCGACCCTATTCCAATCTTTTGGGTTACACGAAATCCCTTTGTATGATAAGACAATCAAAGTCACATTCTTGTTCTAGGCTAAAATACAAAGAGTTTTAAATCTTATATGTGTTTCTTCAAAGATCTTTGATGATCTTTGAACAATAAATCTATTTCTCTCTTACTCTCTTACTAACTCTTAGTTTCTGATTTTTTTTCTATACCTTTTGCCAATGCCTACATCTCTTTATATAGAGAGTGAAAGGTTGCAACCAATGGTTGCAATGGTTAATCCAAAAGATGCAATGGTTAGTACTAATAGTTGCAATGGTTAATGAAGAGTTACAATTGTTAATATCAACAATTGCAATGGTTAGTAAAGAGTTACAATGGTTAATCATCAAGGGTTGCAATCATTAATATGTTTAATCACCAAAGGTTGCAAATATTAGTATGGCTATCACCAAAGGTTGCAATCATTAATATGGTTATTACCAAAGGTTGTAATCATCAATAGTTGCAAGCTTTTATTTATGTAGTTGCAATTGTTCACATAAACAATTGCAATGGTTCATTGCACCCTTTTACTTAAATATATACAAAGCCAAGTCCCAGCTTATTGAAGCGGCATCACTTCACATTCATATAGATAAATACTTTCACTCATGAACCTGCAAATGCACTTTTTCAAAGTATTTATTAAGAATAATATTTCAACCTATCCATTCTTGCAGGTCCAAGCACATACCTTTGGATGACATAAAAACAAAAAATGTGCTTCAATCTTTAAGTGTAGGCTTTCCACATTGAATTCAGCCTCTAACGTCGTATTAGAGGGGAATTGGGTATCCCACCATTAAAGATTTCACATGGACTTTAAACTCATCCCTTTAACAGACTCAACTACCAAGTCTCTAGCTAATCATTTCGTCAAATGATATGCTACCTTCCTTTCAGACCGAACAACCTCTTTGGTAATCACCCCATGAGTGATCAGCTCAGATATTGCGCTATATCTAACGCTAGGTGTCGCGACTTACCATTATACACTTAGTTATAAACCTTAACCAAGACTTCTTAACTATCAAAGATAGAAACTGGTGATACTATTTCAGCCAAAACAGAATCTCATAAATTAAATTATTTATTCAAAATTCTGTTTACTAGCATATGCTAATGCTACGAATTTTTATTTTGTAGTCAAATTTTTCATGCAACTTTGCTCCTTGGAAGTCCATGAAATGGCACCTCCCCAAGCAAATACACTCAACCAGTTATAGAAGAATGATCTTCTATATGGATAATCAAACTTGCATCTAAATACTCTTCTACCATCGAAGGAAATCTGACATATAACAAACTATAAGTTATGATTCCATTCAAACACTCGAGTTGTGATATTTATTGTCCTCTATAAGATCCAAATTTCACACTCGCATCCATGGGAATTCTCATTGGAGAAAAATCTCGCAATCGAACTTCTTAACAACTTTCTCAATATAAAGAGAGTTTGTTAAAGATAGTTTTTTATTTATATGTGTGATTCAAATTTCAAGAATCACATCCACCTCTCCCATGTCTTTCATTGTAAAACTTGATGACAATAATTCTTTTGTAAGCTTTACTTATATATGGCTAGTGCCAAAGATCAATATGTTATCAACATATAAGCAAATGATTATTCCATTACTGGATTTATCAATTTGTTATATAAACACTTATCCTAGTAATTTAACTCAAACCACTTGATAAGACAATCTTGTTAAACATTTGATGTTACTGCATATGTGCTTTCTTTACCATACATATGAATGTATACATTTATACTTATTACAAGGTACAATAGAACCTTAAGGCTGTTTCATACACACTTCTTTTTGAGCCATCGATCCATATCATGGATCATAGTCCATAGCACCCGACCATGAACAATATGTTTACCACTCATGATGGCTCGGACTTAACCCTAATGACTTGCATCCATAAGTATCAATGATATTATGTTCGTTCACTTTTGGTAATATTATGTTCGCACCCTTTCGGTGATGTTATATTCACACTTTCTTGGTGACGTTACATTCTCACCCTTTTGGTGATGTTACATTCGCACCCTTTCGGTGATGTTATATTCGCACCCTTTCAGTGACGTTCCATTTGCACCCTTTCGGTCCCGAACCATTCGCACCCTTTCGGTCCCGAACCGTTCGCACCCTTTCGGTCCTGAACCGTTTTCACCCTTTCGGGCCCGACACGTTCTCACCCTTTCAGTCCCGACACGTTCGCACCTCTTGGGTCACGACACATTCGTACCTCTTGGGTCAGGACACGTTCGTACCTATTGGATCACGATACGTTCGTACCTCATGGATCATGATACGTTCGTACCTCTTGGATCACGATACGTTCGTACCTCTTGGATCACGATGCACTCGTATCCCTTGGTTAACGATAGGATCACACCCTTTGGATGACACCCCTTGATGACATCTTTTGGTGGTATCCCTTGGTGGCACCTTTTGGTGGCGTCCCTTGATAGCATCCTTTGGTGGCATCCTATGAGGGCACCCTTTGGTGGTACCGTGTTCGATCATCATTAGCAATACTATTTAAAATGAAACTAACATACCTTTGAGAATATAGCAATAATGTATTATTCTCCATTGTTTCATCTTCTTTCTCCATCTTTAAAAGTTTATTCACTCAAACATTTACAATTTTTCAGACTTTGATGAATCTCTCGCACAAATATACTAGTCATAGTTCACAAGAAAATACTCTTTAAGATTGTTGGTTATTCGGGTTGTAACCCAGAAATTTGTGAATTATATACTTGGATAATGATTGNCACTCAAACATTTACAATTTTTCAGACTTTGATGAATCTCTCGCACAAATATACTAGTCATAGTTCACAAGAAAATACTCTTTAAGATTGTTGGTTATTCGGGTTGTAACCCAGAAATTTGTGAATTATATACTTGGATAATGATTGAATCGCGCACGAGGTCACTTTCCTTAAAGAGTATTTCGACCCTATTCCAAGCTCTTGGGTTACACGAAATCACTTTGTAGGATAAGACAATCAAAGTCACATTCTTGTTCTAGGCTAAAATACAAGAATAACAAATAGAGTTTTAAAGCTTATATGTGTTTCTTCAAAGATCTTTGATGATCTTTGAACAATAAATATATTTCTCTCTTACTCTCTTACTAACTCTTAGTTTCTGATTTTTTTCTCTATACCTTTTGCCAATGCCTACATCTCTTTATATAGAGAGTGAAAGGTTGCAACCAATGGTTGCAATGGTTAATCCAAAAGATGCAATGGTTAGTACTAATAGTTGCAATGGTTAATGAAGAGTTACAATTGTTAATACCAACAATTGCAATGGTTAGTAAAGAGTTACAATGTTTAATCATCAAGGGTTGCAATCATTAATATGTTTAATCACCAAAGGTTTCAAATATTAGTATGGTTATTGTGAGGGGTAAAACTCACTCTCTAGTTTAGGTTAGGTTTAGATTGGGAAAAGATAATCGAGGGCTGAATCCTGTTGGAACTTGTATGAATGAATACGTTTATTATATTGATTTTGATGACAAAAAGAGTTTACAAGGATGATCTTGACAATCTAATAAAAGAACAATGATTGATCAAGATCCTTAAGAGCAAAGTGTATTAGAGACTTTTATGTGGAATCAATCGCCTCCTCTCTCTGATCTCTTTTCTTCTTTATATAGCTCTAGGTCACGTCCAATCTTCTCCCGGCGAAGCCTCCGAGATTTCCTCCATGAGTTGAGGGATTTGCAACAACTTCCTCTTGACTAAGTCTTGCACGTTCTCCTGGAGCTGTTTATCGCTAGCTGTTGGTAAACAAGGTCCCGAGTCTTTTGTTCGTGACCTGTTTTTATCGACAGGTAACGATTTAACTTGATTCTTGTTTGAGGGAAGGCTTTCCAATGGGTTCGTAATGCCCCGTAAATGGTTTGAATTATCCAGCCCATTAGTTCAGCTAACGGGCTAAATTCGGGCCCAACAGTTGCCCCCAGCTTTCGAGATAAGATCTCTTTTCTCGGAAGCTACGACGTAACCGCCTGACCTCTTGTTCCTCGAGATAATGATTATACTCGAAGATTCGCGTGACCTTAATTCTACGGCCTGGATTTCGTATGGTTAAATCAACGGTAGGGATTAATATATTTTGAATAATTTCAATCCCGATTTTCGAGGCTGGACGTGATATAAAGCTGCGGTTTATTAACTGCGCTGTTTCTCCACCACCCCACATCTCGATTTGATTCCCCAGGTAACTGTTCACTTTCTTCTTTAATTTACTGTCGTTATATTTGTTCCAGTTAATACTTCTAGGAATCCATAGTTTGAAAAAAAAAGTTTTCATCCGAACTTTTCTTCGATTTCTTTGCTTTTTTTTGCTTTCTTCCGTTTACTATCATGACGAAAGACAAGGAAGGTACCGGAGAAACTGAACTTCCTCCCTCCGGTGCTCAGCTTATGAAGGTTAAGCTGGAAATCGGTGAGAAGATGAAAAAGGGCGAAGCGAGCAAGAAGGGTAGGGACTCAATTGCTTTACGAGTCTCCAAGAGAACGAAGAAAAACGATGGCTCAGGTGGGAGCACCCCTTTCGGATCTCACGTGCCCTCTTTGCTGAGGAGCCAGGAGGTTGTTAATCTGATGGTTCAGGCTGTAGGCCAGAAAGATTTAGCCAAGGCCTGTAAANCCCTTTCGGATCTCACGTGCCCTCTTTGCTGAGGAGCCAGGAGGTTGTTAATCTGATGGTTCAGGCTGTAGGCCAGAAAGATTTAGCCAAGGCCTGTAAACCCGACGAGACTCCGGAGACTGCTCCGGAAGGGTGGTTCTGTGTTCACGAGAAGTACATCACCAAGTGTCATCTCAGGTTCCCGCTTCCAGATCTCCTATTGGATCTTCTCGATCATTACCAGCTAGCTCTCTCTCAGCTTTGTCCCTCGGTGATTCGAGTGGTTAACGGTTTTATCACCAGAGCTAAAGAAGAAGGGGTTACCGTTGGCCTCCGCGATCTAATGAGCCTCTATACTATCAAAGAGAGTACCTCAAAAGATGGTGGTAGCGGTACCTACTATTTACCTTGCCGACCCAAGCTGGGCCTCTTTAAGTTTTCCGGCAGTGATGATGACTGGAGGAAGAAATATTTTTACGTTAAGGTTGACCCTTTGACGGTCCCCGCGGGTCGTACCTTAAGGGTTTCTTGGTCCGATGCTTCTGGTTAGGGTCTTCTAGGGATGTCTTTGTGTGGTTTACTTCCCTTCCACATATCTCATTAACGTTGATTCTTTTTGACAGATATCGAAGAACCTGACAAGCTTACTAACAAGCTTACTAGAACTTTGTATCGTAAGTTGAAGTTAAGTCCTTGTACGTGGGGAGCTTTTAATACTTCACGCATAGGAGCAGCCAGGTTTCCTGAACGATACGGAGCCTCTTTTTTGGATCCTATCCCAGCTGCAGGTTTAGAAAGTGAGTCGGTTCTATCTTTCTTTCCAAATGTAATGGCTTTTCATTCAGAACCATTTGGTTTTGAACAAGTTTTTTTTTTATTCAGTTTCCGAAGGTACCTCGGTCGTGTCTATTTCAACAGAAGCTAGTACTTCCGAGACCGAGAAGACCCAGCAAGCTAAGATGCCTCTTTAACCGTCCTACCGCTCCCGGGGCAAAGCCATTAAAGGTGCCAGCTCCTCTCGAGGAAGCGAGAAGAACCAAGGAGGTTCCTTTCTCAATCAGGTGAGAGATGTTCTCGATGATGGAGCTTCTCTTGTGATCAAGGATACCGCTGCTGTTGACGCCTCGAAAGCTCAGGAGGTTGCCCCCAAACCCGATGTGCAGACCAAGGAAACCGACCTTCAAGTGATCAAGGAGTCTTCCGAGATCGAGCCTCCCAGACCTAAGAGATCCCAGGTTGACCAAGTGGACAGATCGTCTAGGTCTTCCTCTTCTTCTTCGAGAAGAGGAACCGTGGGATGGAACTTTACCCACTCGAAACCCGGCTCTGTCTTGGAGGATTCTTGGGGTTTGGCTACTTTGATGAGGCATATGAAGAGGACTGGTTGTTCTCTTCCTGCGATTAACAACATGACTAACCGAGAGGAGTACGTGGAGGTTGCTCATTGCATGGGTCAGGTGAGAGATCTCAAAAATTGTTTTATCTGTTCCTTCTAGTGAATCAGTCGACTGATAGCTGGTTTGTTTCATTTTCAGCTAGCCGGGGCCATCAACCGAGTCCAATTGAGTTTGGAGGACACGATCCACAATGCTCCCCGAGTAGGGGAATTAGCTCAAGTGACTGAAATGGTGAAGGCTACTGTGAGGGGTAAAACTCACTTCCTAGTTTAGGTTAGGTATAGATTGGGAAAAGATAATCGTGGGCTGAATCCTGTTGGAACTTGTATGAATGAATACGCTGTTTATATTAATTTTAATGATAAAAGAGTTTACAAGGATGATCTTTGCGATCTAATAGAAAGAATAATGATTGATAGAAAATGGTTAAGAACAAAGTGTATTTAGAGTCTTTTGATCTTGAATGAATCGGCCACTCTCTCTGATCTCTTTGTTTCTTTATATAGCTCTAGGTCACGTCCAACTTCTCCCGGCGAAGCCTCCGAGATTTCGTCCATGAGCTGCGGGATTCGCAACAGCTTCCTCTTGACTAAGTCTTGCTCGTTCTCCTGGAGCTGTTTTATCGCTAGCTGTTTGTGAACGAGGTCCCGAGTCTTTTGTTCGTGACCTGTTTCTGTCGATAGGTAACGATTCAACTTGATTCTTGTTTGAGGAGAGGCTTTCCAATGGGCTCGTAATGTCCCGTAGGTAGTTTGAAATATCCAGCCCATTAGTTCAGCTAACGGGCTAAATTCGGGCCCAACAGTTGCCCCCAGCTTTCGAGATAAGATCTCTTTTCTCGGAAGCTACGACGTAACCGCCTAACCTCTTGTTCCTCGAGATAATGATTACACTCGAAGATTCGCGTGACCTTAATTCCACGGCCTGGATTTTGTTTGGTTAAATCAACGGTAGGGATTAATATATTTTGAATAATTTCAATCCCGATTTTCGAGGCTGGACGTGATATAAAGCCGCGGTTTATTAACTGCGCTGTTTCTCCACCACCCCACGTCTCGATTTAATTCCCCAGGTAACTGTTCACTTTCTTCAATTTACTGTCGTTATATTTGTTCCAGTTAATACTTCTAGGAATCCATAGTTTGAAAAGTTTTCATCCGAACTTTTCTTCGATTTCTTTGCTTGTTTTTTTTTTGCTTTCTTCCGTTTTACTATCATGACGAAAGACAAGGAGGGTACCGGAGAAACTGAACTTCCTCCCTCCGGTGCTCAGCTTATGAAGGTTAAGCTGGAAATCGGTGAGAAGATGAAGAAAGGCGAAGCGAGCAAGAAGGGTGGGGACTTAATCGCTTTACGAGTCTCCAAGAGGACGAAGAAAAACGATGGCTCAGGTGGGAGCACCCCTTTCGGATCTCACGTGCCCTCTTTGCTGAGGAGCCAGGAGGTTGTTAATCTGATGGTTCAGGCTGTAGGCCAGAAAGATTTAGCCAAGGCCTGTAAACCCGACGAGACCCCGGAGACTGCTCCGGAAGGGTGGTTCCGTGTCCACGAGAAGTACATCACAAAGTGTCATCTCAGGTTCCCGCTTCCAGATCTCCTATTGGATCTTCTCGATCATTACCAGCTAGCTCTCTCTCAGCTCTGTCCCTCGGTTATCCGAGTGATTAACGGTTTTATCACCAGACCTAAGGAAGAGGGGGTTACCGTTGGCCTCCGCGATCTAATGAGCCTCTATACCATCAAAGAGAGTGCCTCAAAAGATGGTGGTAGCGGTACCTACTATTTACCTTGCCGACCCAAGCTGGGCCTCTTTAAGTTTTCCGGCAGTGATGATGACTGGAGGAAGAAATATTTTTACGTTAAGGTTGACCCTTTGACGGTCCCCGTGGGTCGTACCTTAAGGGTTTCATGGTCCGATGCTTCTGGTTAGGGTCTTCTAGGGATGTCTTTGTGTGGTTTACTTCCTTTCCACATATCTCATTAACCGTTGATTCTTTTTGACAGATAGCGAAGAACCTGACAAGCTTACTAACAAGCTTACTAGAGCTTTGTATCGTAAGTTGAAGCAGAGTCCTTGTACGTGGGGAGCTTTTATTACTTCACGCATAGGAGCAGCTAGGTTTCCTGAACGATACGGAGCCTCCTTTTTGGATCCTATTCCAGCTGCAGGTTTAGAAAGTGAGTCGGTTCTATCTTTCTTTCCAAATGTTATGGCTTTACATTCTGAACCATTTGGTTTTGAACAAGTTTTTTTTTTATTCAGTTTCCGAAGGTACCTCGGTCGTGTCTATTTCAACAGAAGCTAGTACTTCCGAGACCGAGAAGACCCAGCAAGCTAAGATGCCTCTTCAACCGTCTTACCGTTCCCGGGGCAAAGCCATCAAAGGTGCCAGCTCCTCTCGAGGAAGTGAGAAGAACCAAGGAGGTTCCTTTCTCAATCAGGTGAGAGATGTTCTCGATGATGGAGCTTCCCTTGTGATCAAGGATGCTGCTGCTATCGACGCCTCGAAGGCTCAGGAGGTTGCCCCCAAACCCGATGCGCATACCAAGGAAACCAAACCTCAAGTGATCAAGGAGTCCTCCGAGATCGAGCCTCCCAGACCTAAGAGGTCCCGGGTTGACCAAGTGGACAGACCGTCCAGGTCTTCCTCTTCCTCTTCGAGAGGAGGGACCGTGGGGTGGAATTTTACCCACTCGAAACCCGGCTCTGTCTTGGAGGATTCTTGGGGTTTGGCTACTTTGATGAGGCATATGAAGAGGACTGGTTGTTCTCTTCCTGCGATTAACAATATGACTAACCGAGAGGAGTACGTGGAGGTCGCTCACTACATGGGTCAGGTGAGAGATCTCAAAAATTATTTTATCTGTTTCTTTTAGTAAATCAGTCGGCTGACAGCTGGTTTGTTTCTTTTTCAGCTAGCCGGGGCCATCAACCGAGTCCAATTGAGCTTGGAGGACTCGATCAACAATGCCCCCCGAGCAGGGGAATTAGCTCAGGTGACTGAAATGGTGAGGGCTACTAAAGAAGAGCTCGATCAATCTCGAGCTAAGTTTCTGAGCTCGAGAGTGTGGTAGAAAGGCTTGGCTCGAAAGCTGACATTCAGGCTGGGAAGATCGAGAGTCAAGTTATCGATCTCCAAGTGAAGGGAAGGAGGATAGCCGAGTTGGAGGCTGCCAAGAGAATTGCTGAGCAACAGGTCCGAGAGCTGGTTACTTCGGCGCAGGTTAGTCAGAAGAATAAAGAAGCCGAGGTGAAGCTAGCTATTCGTCAAGGGAAGAAGGAGGTAGCTGATGCCTACAATAAAATCTTGACTTCTGTTAAGGAGAAGTTTGCCAGGAAGAAGGAAGAGGTTAGCCTCCAGATTTATGCTCAGGAGCTTCAGGCTAATGTTGTTCTTCTCGAGGAAATGCTGTCAAATGAGATCAAGAGCGTCGACGAAGAGCATCAGCGGTTGATGATGTTGATCCCCGAAGCTACCGCTGCGTACGAGAGGGCTCAGGTGTCAGACTTTTCAGTAAGCAAGTTGTCCCTTCCTCAGTTTTCAGAGGGCTCAGGTACTTTTGAGATCAACACGTTTAATCTTTCCTTTTCTGGAGAATATGGTTCTAATTTAGGTCTGGTAAATCTAGCTTCAGCCCCAGTCGAGACAGCCGTAGGTGGTATTGAGAAAGATGCGGGTGATGGATCCTTGGCTAAGGAGCCGGTTGCAGATGAGGAAGAAAAAGATGATGGGAAGGATGCTGATGATATGGAAGCCTAGATGTCTTCCTCTTTATCTTTTTATGTTATGTCTTTATGTTTTCCCAAACTTTTCATCTGCTTTGTTTTCTTCTTTTGTTTAAGACTTGTGACCTGAGGAGGTCTTTAAACCTTTGCTGCGTTTAGGATCTTTGAATTTAAGTAGCCTGGGGAGGCTTTTAAACCCTTATTCTATCCTGATTTTTCTTAAGTCATTCGATTAATGAACATTTTATCTCTCATTTCGACGAATCCCTTAGCATAGATTCGAGTTTCTGAATGTGATTCTTTATTTCCCCGAACAAAGAATTTTAGAATAGGTTACAAAGCCTTGAGATTAGTTTGTCGTGACCTATTCTCATTCGAGATTAGCCATACTTCGAGTTAATGGTTTCGAAACTTTGGGTTCTCCAAAGACCTGAATTCGTCCATGTCACGTTTCGGGGCCTTTGGTCTGTTGAGAATTTCAGAACCTCGATATCGAAGCTTATGTTCGTCGACATTTGGCTTCGATGTCTTTTAAAACTTTAGGTTCGGGTTAAATGTGACCTGAAGTCAGATTGTAGGACTTCAAAACATCAGGTTCAGGTTCAGCGTGGCCTGATTTTAGGTAGTAGGATTCTAAGACCTTAGGTCCGGGTTTGCCGAGACCTGTTTTCAGATAGCAGGATTTTAAGACCTCAGGTTCAGGTTCAGCGTGACCTGATTTTAGATAGTAGGATTTTAAGACCTTAGGTCCGGGTTTGCCGAGACCTGTTTTCAGATAGCAGGATTTTAAGACCTCAGGTTCAGGTTCAACGTGACCTGATTTTAGATAGTAGGATTTTAAGACCTTAGGTCCGGGTTCGCCGAGATCCGTTTTCAGATTGTAGGATTTTAAGACCTTAGGTTCAGGTTCAGCGTGACCTGATTTTAGATAGTAGGATTTTAAGACCTTAGGTCCGGGTTTGCCGAGACCTGTTTTCAGATAGCAGGATTTTAAGACCTCAGGTTCAGGTTCAGCGTGACCTGATTTTAGATAGTAGGATTTTAAGACCTTAGGTTCAGGTTCAGCGTGACCTGATTTTAGTTTAATGGGTGCTCGATATATTTGAATGTAATTGTTTCGTTGATAGCTTTCATGAATTTCACAATAATCAGGGAGCTAAGGGTTCGGGCTGTGTGCTCCGAACGCATGCTCCCTTTGACCGTAGAGATGAGAATGTTGAGATGAGATTGGGGCTGCACTCATGACGGAGTTGCCTACGTACCCAGTCAAGGGATCAAGCCAGACGTAGTTCAATGAATTTCAGGTACCTAATGGTAGTATTTTTTGAGGTTCATGGCATTCCATGATCGGATTTCAGGTACCCCGGTTCGTACCTTCATGAGCCTGTAAACGCCTGGACGTATCACATGGATGATTTGGTAGGGGCCTTCCCAGTTGGTCCCTAGCTTTCCAGCGTTTGGCTCTTTGGTATGGTTAAAAACTTTCCTGAGTACCAGGTCACCTACAACGAATTGCCGGGACCTGACCTTAGAATTGTAGTGTCGGGCCATTGCTTGTTGGTAGTTTTGAATGCGGAGCAAGGCTTGATCCCGTTGCTCCTCGATGAGGTCGAGGTTATCTGATAGGAGCCGATTGTTAGCTTCGGGATCTGTCGTGCAGAGCTCTCGGCGGAGGCTCCCTGTGACGGTTTCGGCGGGGACGACAGCNCGAATTGCCGGGACCTGACCTTAGAATTGTAGTGTCGGGCCATTGCTTGTTGGTAGTTTTGAATGCGGAGCAAGGCTTGATCCCGTTGCTCCTCGATGAGGTCGAGGTTATCTGATAGGAGCCGATTGTTAGCTTCGGGATCTGTCGTGCAGAGCTCTCGGCGGAGGCTCCCTGTGACGGTTTCGGCGGGGACGACAGCTTCCATCCCGTAAGCTAGGGAGAAGGGGGTTTCCTCCGTAGCTCTTCGTGGGGTGGTTCGGCATGCCCAGAGTACCTCGTGTAGTCTTTCGGACCACGTACTCTTTTCGATTCCAAGGCGTTTCTTGAGGTTTGCTAGTACTGACTTATTAGCAGCCTCCGCTTGCCCGTTCCCTTGGGGGTATCGTGGTGTTGACATGGTGAGGCGAATTTTCCACTTATCACAGAAGTCTTTAAAGTCGTTGGATATGAACTGTGATCCGTTATCGGTTACGATTTCGTATGGGACACCGTGGCGACAAATGATGTCTCTCCATACGAGTCGTTCGGTTTCAACTTTAGTTACCTGTTGGAAAGCCTCAGCTTCTATCCATTTCGTAAAGTAGTCTGTTAGGACTAGTAGGAAACGTAGCTTTTGCCTTCCTGTTCCGGATACGACTAGAGGTCCTACGATATCCATGGACCATCTCATGAACGGGTATGGGGCGGATATCGAGGACAATTTCTCTGACGGCTGATGTATGAAAGGTGCGTGTATTTGGCACCTGTCGCATGAGGACGACTAGGTCTCGCAATCAGCGATAATGGTAGGCCAGAAATAGCCTTGTCTTTTGATTCGGATAGCTAAAGCTCTGCCCCCGGAATGGTTCCCGCAGGAGCCGTCGTGCATTTCTTTCATGAGTTTGATGGCGTCGAGGCCGTGGACGCATCTTAGGTAAGGTCCCGATACGCTTCGTTTGTAAAGGATAGATTCCATTATGCAGTATCTTGCGCTTATTGCTTTAAGTTTTTGAGCTTCCCATTTATGGGGGGGGGGACCTTGCCCTCCGAAATATACTGCATGATTGGAATTCTCCAGTCCTCCCTTCCTGTGATTTTCTCGTGGAGGGAAGAGGGAGGTCCCGGCTCGGGATCAGGCTCTCGGTTGTTGTTGCGTCTGGAGACTGTTCCCCTGGGGATGTTCCTTCTGTTAGGTTCGTCGGAACCTAGATCTGGAGGAACGTCTCCAGGTGTGGTATTTATTTACGGGGCTGGGATCGTATCT
This sequence comes from Eruca vesicaria subsp. sativa, assembly GCA_932364175.1. Classification (NCBI taxonomy): domain Eukaryota; kingdom Viridiplantae; phylum Streptophyta; class Magnoliopsida; order Brassicales; family Brassicaceae; genus Eruca; species Eruca vesicaria. The sequence continues at coordinate 199,067 of CAKOAT010468487.1, forward strand.
TCGGTTGGAGTTTCGGGCTCGGGGGAGTATCTTGTTCTGCGAGTGCTTACTCTTAGGACAGATGAGTTCGAAGGATGAACTGTGCCCCCGGATGTGCGCTTTCGGAATTTGCGGGTTTTTGTTTTCGGGAACCAAAATGTGGTTAGGACTTGGGTTGCTGCTAGTTCGGAGCAGCTACCCTCTACTTGCTCTTTTGGTTTGCTATCGATTTCAGCTTTGGTAGCTATGTCGATGCTAGGTTTTTCGATCCCTTCTACGGGTATGATTCGTTTTACCAGGGGATCTGATGTGGATGCTAACGCAGCCAATGCGTCTGCTGATGAGTTCTCTCCCCGTGGGATTCTCGTTAGCTCGAATTTAATGAACTGTTTGGTGAGGCTTTGTACCACTTCAAGGTATGCCCCCATTCTTTCGTCCCTGGTTTCATACTCTCCGTGGAACTGGCTAGCTACCAGCTGCGAGTCGCTGTAGGCGTTTAGCTCTCGGATTCCGAGGCTTAGGGCGAGTCTTAGTCCTGCAATTAATACTTCATTTTCGGCCTCGTTGTTTGAAGCATTGAAGCCGAGCCTGTAGGATTGCTCGATGGTTTCTCCGGCTGACGATGTCAGCCTTAAGCCGATTCCGGAACCTTGTTTTGATGAGGCTCCGTCGACGTACAGGCTTCATTCCGGAGCTTCGGCTCTCGGATCTAGCTGTTCAGATGATAGCTCAATGATGAAATCAGCGAGGACCTGAGCTTTTATGGCAGCTCGGGGTCTATATTCGATGTCATATTCGCTGAGCTCTATTGCCCATTTGGCTAGTCGCCCTGACTGGCTAGGGCTGTGCAGGATTGTGCGTATTGGCTGTGAGGTCATTACCACGATCGAGTGTGATTGGAAGTAGGGTCGTAGCTTTCTGGCGGCTGTTACGACTGCCAGAGCTAATTTTTCCATAGTAGGGTATCTGGTTTTGGCGTCTATAAGCTTTTGCTCGTGTAATAGACAGGTCTTTGCTCATTTTGTTCCTCTCGTACCAGCACGCCGCTAACCGCCGCAGTTGACACTGCGAGGTATAGGTACAGTGTGGGAGTCGATTTCACCCTACTGTCAATAAATCGTAAAAAAGGAAACTTCGGGAAAACCCTAAGTTTCCAGAGTAACCGGCTATCTGCGAGAACCGCACAACAAAGATTAAGATGACTAAAACACTTAGAATAAAAACGAAAATAAGAGAAGTTTGAAGCAAGAAGGTTCTTATTCCGAATCTGCGTTGAACTGGTT
>CAKOAT010469598.1:1616-85754 GCA_932364175.1 Eruca vesicaria subsp. sativa
TGTTAATATTACGTTTTTATTTTTGATTTTCCATTTTTTATAACAGTTAACATTTTTAAGTAATTTGTAAAATGTTAATATTTATTTTGTTAGCTAAGTTATATATGGAATATTAATTTCGTTTTTAATGTAATTTGGAAACAATGACATTTTATAAAAATAATAAACTAATATAATGATGTGTCATTATACGATTGGATGACTTAAATCCTACGTGGACGTCCTCAATGGCTTATAGCCTCAACTTTTATATAGTATAGATTATTCTTTAATTAAGTCCTTTACTCGAAGAAAAACTATTACTATATAGTATTTTTATATAGTTCATTTTAGTATTGAATGCATTGATATTCAATAAAGTAATTCGATCATAATATCAATTCGTACTGTTGACTTAAAATGGAAAACAGAAAAGGACGATAAGTTTCATTCAGCTGTCCGAAAAAATATATTTAAACTCAAGTAAAAAATGATTAAAAGGGCATATATTCTAATCAAAAATCGAATTAATAAATCTAGACCATGTAGAAATTAGATATCCAACGAAACCAAACAAAATCCCGATTTAGTTTATCTTTTTTATAAAATATTGACTTTAAAAGCGAAAATAACACTGAGAACGGGATTAACACAATTGTACTAAAGTCTAAACAAACTTTATAAATATATTAATTCATAATAAAGAGTGCAGAATGATTAACCTTTGGAAGCGAGGTTTTCGTGAGGTGGAAGATAAGCTTTAGGGTCGGTGGATGATTCGGTGGAGGCAGAGGCACCTCTCGTAATAGCGTTTTTCGCGTGGGCTTCCGACACCGGAGAAGCACTCGAACTCCATACAAACATGTTCATCTCCTTGTTCTGTTCTCCTCCTCCTCCTCCGCTGCCTCCTCCACCACCACTTTCCTTTTTCTTTACTCCACTTGCTCCACTCGTGGACCCCTTGAACATCGGGTTCGGTGGTGGGTACGACGGAACTGAACACGTATTTCCATAAATATTTTAAAATTCACATTATCATGCTTACAAAAAAAACCTCAAAATTATGAAAATATCATATTTTCGATAAACAATAAGCGACTATATAACACAAAGTGTTAAACTGTTTTTTTTTGTTTGAATCAGTTTACTTTTCTATCAAACAAAAAACATCAGAAATTACGAAAGTATTATAGTATTTTCGATTAAGTTCTTTAAAATAAATAGTAATATTAGGTTTATATATGACGAGTTTCTAACAGTTTATGAAATAATATTAAATCTATATAAACTTTTAAAAACATACCACTGTTGTTGTTGTATAATTCACCACTCATACTTTTGGCTCCTCTACCTACTTTCTTGGTCTTCAAAGCTTCTTCATCAAAATTAGACGTTCTTGGCGTCACTCCTTTAGACGACTGAAGAGAGTAAACATCTCCTCCGGGGCCTGACCCTGGGCCACCGTAGCTATTGGTGTAGCCATGACGAGGGCTCGGAGCTTTGCTTGCGTTAAACATAGCGTAGAAATCTGTTTGGTTAAAGCTAGAAGCTCTCGGTGTCGGCTCTCTTGATGACTGAACAGAGTAAATCTCGACGCCGGTGAGGTTTGAGGCACGTGGCGTGATCATGGACGAGTTGAGTCCTCCGCCGTGAGATTTGTTGAACGATGAGATCATTGACGAGGCAGCGCTTGATCTTCGGACTACCACGTGGAGCTTTCCGTCGTCACCTATCTCCGCATCGGTCTGATTAAAATAACATGTTTTGAGTCAATGTGAAATAAACCGGAGATAACCAAATTAATAACTGAACCGGGACTATAATGCCGTTTATTTTACTCGAAATTTCCACTTTATCCAATAATCAAGCAAATGAAAGTCATTTTTTTGGTATTAGTTGATATAGAACCCCAAAACGACATGTGATAAAGTACTACACTAAAACCTCTATAAATTAATAATATTGGAACTACACCAAAACTATAATTTTGATTAATTTATAAAAATTATTAATTTATCGATATACTAACTGAAAAAAACTTAGTTTAAAACTATAAAATTATATATATTTTTTTTAATATGTATATTTATAGAATATTAATTTAAAGAGGTTATACTGTATATTTATCAAGTTTAATTAATAAATTACTAATTTACTTGAGTTAACCGCACGGTTACTTTGAACATACATACAAAGAGCCACTAGTGTAACTATCCGTACCTCGAGGGGTTCACGGCCATTGAGAGATAGAACATCAGAATCAACTCGGAAAGAAGTGATGGAACCGGCAGTTTCAGGGAACTGCTCGGAGATGAGAAGCTTAGCGCCACGAAACTCGAACAAGAAGAGCATTAGTGTATACCATATGATACTTTGAAGCACAACAATTTGCACCATTAAGTTGCCTGAAAAGTCTCCGTACATAGCCCGAAGCAATGGGATTCCCATTACCAACGTGTTGGGTAGTGTCGATAGGGAAAAGAGAGTAATCATCCATTCTAGACTTCCTCTGCGACTAAACGCCTGAAAAAAAATAATAGCAGAAATACAACTCATCAGCATATATTTTGGTATACAAGTAAGGTACTTCTTGTTACCAAAACAAAAACATATAAAAAATGCGTGTGTGTGAGTGTGTATTAACAAAGCTTCATTTTCTCTCAAGGTTTGATAATTATGACCATATTTTCTTAGTATCATAGTTATCAAATGCTAATGGTGAATCTATAGACTTGAAAATAAGAACATAAAAAAGAGGATTAGATGTTCATCTAATTAAATGACCAACCGTATGCGGTTTAAAAACATTTGTTAGGTTTGATCATTGGTTATCTGAAAAAAAGTAAAAGATTAAAACGTCACCAAAATATAACTATGTTGGTCCAAAAACTATTACTCGACTCTGTCACCGAATAATACATCTAGCTATAGTAAAAAATAAATCGATGTTTTGGTTGGATTAATAACGAGTTAACGACTGATAGTTACTAGACTACCAACACAACACATGAGAATATAGACTAGGTGCTTGTAAATTAGCTATTAAGCTATAATATATTCATATAGAGGGGGTATTATAAGAGACGGGCCTGCCAAAGAAAGAGAGCGGCGAGGATGACAACTTTCTGAAGAGAGTCAGCGGCGAGGAAATGGTAATCCATGGCATAAGGATCATTGGAGGAAATGAAATGAAAGGACAGAAGTGGAACCGCGAAAACCGCAACGAACCGGTTTATACCGGAACATTGGTCCGGTGTGAATATTCCCCACCACCGTACCGAACCGTAAGCAAGCATCATAGCTACGTATAGCGGCACCATTGCCGCTAGTACGTCGTACATATCTTTGCCAGTGATCATTTTGATTTATTTCCCTGCGAGAAGAGAAGAGATCAAAGATGGAGAGAGAGAGAAGTGTGTGGGTGGTATAAGGTATTTATGGAGGATGAGTGAAGTGAAGTTCATTGGAGACGATATTAATTAATGTTGTTTGTGTTAATTATCTACTCTATTAAAATAGAGTCACTATTTTTATCTACTACAAAGAAGTCATATAGGACCATTTCATTTATTACTTAGTATGACATATTAAATCATTTAGGTTAATCAATCAAATATATATCATATATGCTGAAAATAATAGATTTACATTCTATTTTTAGTTATAACAGAATCGGTTGAGAGAAAATCTAATAAACTCTTATTAAAAATTTAAATATTTTATTATTAAATAACATAATAATGAATTTCGTAATTAATAATATCATACTATTATACATTAATATTAATTAAAATTTCACTATAATAACAAAAAAAAAATCTTAACTATTTTATAAATTTCAAAGTAAAAAACTAAAGAATATTATATATTAATAATGTTGAATAAAAACCTACACCAATTAGATTATAAATTTACACAATATATAACATAAAAATATAAATTATATATTTCAAATATTTACATTAAGATTAAATAAACTTTTAAAAATGAAAAATATACACGCACGAATGTGTGGGTAAAAACTCTAGTATAGCTTTATAGTAGAATAATGCGTGGGATTCGTGTTCAAACAATGAATAATAGCCCACCGTTTGACATTTGAATATTACTAAGCAAAATATAAACCAAGACGTGTTTATAAAATTATATATAGTCTTTTTCTTGTGAACTTGGTAAAATAGTAGAATGATCATAATAAATCACAATATAAGTGTTACACGCATGATAGTGTATTATTATTATTTTTTTTTTGTGAAATGCAAATTTGTAGAGTTGCGTTAGAAACTGGTTCCTCAAGATCACATAATTGCATAAAACATTATACATGTATGTTAATGACAACTCACGTACTACACCAAAAAAAAAAATTTACCAGTAGATTTTTAAGAAATGATTGTTTAGATATTTTGATGTCACTTATATCATTTATTTATTCTCTGCATGAAGCTGTTATATTTAAAAATGAAAAAGAAACAGGGAATCTTGTGTTGGGATAAGCAAGATTGGTCTATAGTATTTGAAGTAATGTTATAGAAATTATATTTACAGAAATATTAGATTCTAAATATAGAGTTAGATACGTAATTTCAATATACAAGTATTAGATGGTAAATGAAGATATTTTATATCATATAACGTTCCAAAAAAATATATTATATATCATATAAAAAGTTAAACCGATTGTGTGTAAGCTATGGACACGGCGAAGGTTGATGAATGCACATGGTGTCGATGGCATCTACTGAAACTTTCTGAGCGATCTGCGGTTCCTGTAAAGATCTGATATTTAATCAGGAAGAATACAATCAAAGATCTTGTTTTTGATAAGGACGAAATTAATTTAATTTTAGACCGTTGTAGTTTTGGTAAAGGAAATTTACATGTTAACCAGTCTAAGATAATGTTTTTTTCTTCCATTTGAAACATTGATAATTTATTAATTAGGGTTAATGACATTGGCCAGATGAATAATTAGACTGCTTGCTTTCATATTTTAAATTGTCGTATTTTCATATTGCGCCTACGTATTCATCACGCCGCTTTGATTGGGCCTGACGGACCTTTTCGTTAAATTTGTCCAAACACAACATCGCTTGTCTCTCGAGTACGGTATACGGTTAGTTTCTTTTTTTGGTCATCTGAATTGATAAAACCAAAGATGTAGACATAACTTGCAGGCATCGTCGCATCGAGCAAAACGTATTTTACACATCAATTTTGTTTTTAAACTAAAAAGTAGAGAAAAACGAAGATGTGGTTGAAAGTTCAAACAACCCAACATAAAACTGTGAAATACTATTTTCCCATGTGTTATTTTATGATAGTTTAAGATTTAATTGCACTATTTGTTAGATTATATCTAAATTATTAATCTAATTATATAATTTTTGGAAGATACGATACAAATGCTATTATTCTAACTATTGATAACTATACATACATATATCATTTTTTCTATTAACAAAGAATTTCTTGGTTCTACTTATGTGATCCAGATTAGCTATAGAGTGCGTTTAAAGTTTTTGGCGAAGAAGAACTTCAGACCATGTATTGTTTTCCTCAGGTCAAAGAACCCATATGAAAACTTCAATAGCTAGTGCGAATCGAACCCAAAGCCGTACTTGCAACTGCAAGCCGTTAACCACCAGACTAATGCGTCCTGATTTACATATATCATATCATATAATTTAATCACCTCAAAAATAATCCAAACATCTTTATATTTCTAGCTTGTAAGACTCTAATATATAAAATAATAACTGAAAAATTGTTGTTAACACAGACTAATAATCAAGCAACAACAAAAATTAAAGTATATAATTGAACTTTTTGCCGCATAAAGATAAGCACAAGTTCTTTAGCTTGTGAAAATGATTTTACTTGCATAAAAGTGTACTAAGAGAAAAAAGTATGCAAGTAAAATCCTTTTCACATGACTTCTACAAGACTTTCTCAAAACTTTATTTGTATGTTTTCTTTTTGTTGGATATAAACTTTCTCCATGTGTGCTTAACCTTTGTTCAACAAATAATTTAAACAGAAAAGGAAAAATAATTGTAGAAAGTTTTTAGATAGCCAAAACAAGAAATTGAGAGTAATACTAAAAAAGACATTTCAAACTTTATTGACAGAGTCCTTAATCCTCATTGTTAGCAACTTGACCACTTTCCACGGGTGGTAAACTCTGCACAATAAAAGAAAAAAAAATCAAACCAGACTACAAATCTCTAATGGCAATTCATCGAACTGCTTATGTGCGTTACGCAGAAGACCAATATTCACAACATAAAAGAGGACATAAAGAAAATCTCGAGATTTCTAGAGCCGTTATCAAGCAATAGATTTAAATATTGGAAGCTTACCAGATCTGGCTTATAAATATTGTGGACGACGGAGGCTCCAGCGAGAAGGGAAACAACAACTACGGCTGTTGACAATGCAAGAGACGGAGTTCCCGTCGGCAACTTCCCTCTATAAGTTTTCTTCATTCTTCTTTGTGCTCTGCTTTTCAATTAAAAATCGATTACAGAAAACTTTTTCCTAGCTTTAATCAATAGTTTTGTTTATTACATACTTCTAATAGACCACCTAACATAACTTATACGCTTAACACCAACCATAAATGATCTCACCGTCAAAAAAATAACGAGCCCACAACTACATTTCGATATCACGGACCATACATGCATGCATCAACACCAACATTTCTAACACCAGGTTATCATCAACTTTTAATCCAAACTTAAAAACCAAACACACCAAACAAAAGGTCCACAACCGGTTAAACTCAAATAAAATACAAGTCGGTTCTAGCCGGTTTACTTAACCGGCGAAGTCAATTGGGCATGTTTAAATGGGCTTTGTCCGGATCGGCAATTTTAGTTTTTGTACAATTGACACAGATGTCACATTCTTCTCACTGACCTTACCTTTAATCTGCGGCTCAGGTTCTTTTGAGCTCGTTAATATTCTTGACACGAAAAATAAAATAAAGAAATTGTATTTACTTTTTGCAAAGACACGAATCTCATCTTTTGTGTTGAGTCTTAAAAAAAAACAGACATATCGAAGGTTCTCTGGAATGGCTTCTATTTTCAGAACTTCAATTTCACTTGATCTACGACCAAAGGTAACACCCAAGCTTCTTCGGTTTTGTGTTCATTTAAAAAAAAAAAAGAAACTGAGATGAGAAATTAGGATTGTAACTAATGATGAATCGTTTTTGGTTACTGTAAGGTGGCTTGCACGAACCTCTCCAGTAAAGAACGACTTGAGTTTCAGAGCAAGAATCTGAGAAAAGAGAAGCTCAACGTTAGGTTACGTGGCGTGAAAGCTAATCAAGCACAAGGGACTAGTGCGGTTACAGAAGAGAAAGAGCTTAACAACAAAACCGGTAACAAACTTAAAAATCTTAGACCTTAATCTTGGATTTAACCAAACCGGTCGTTTTAAATTAATTGGTTGTGTTTGGTACTTAGATTATGGAGTTGTAGGGGTTCACCATGTGGGTCTGCTGTGTGAAAACCTAGAACGGTCACTTGAGTTTTACCAGAACCTTCTAGGACTTGAGATCAACGAGGCAAGGCCACACGACAAGCTTCCGTATAGAGGAGCATGGTTATGGGTAGGTGCTGAGATGATTCATTTAATGGAACTTCCAAATCCTGATCCATTAACTGGTAGACCCGAGCACGGTGGCCGTGATCGACATGCCTGTATCGCAATCCGCGATGTTTCAAACCTCAAAGAGATCTTGGATAAAGCTGGTAATGTATACATTTTGCTTCTTCTTACTATCTTCTCTTTGCGTTAAGTATGTTTGCTTGTTTGTTTGTTTGTTTGTAGGGATTGAGTATACTATGAGTAAGTCAGGGAGGCCAGCTCTGTTCACTCGTGATCCAGACGCAAACGCTCTTGAGTTTACTCAAATTTGATTCTTGAGTGTCTTCTACTAGATGGATGTATGGATGGATATAAGTTGTGGATACATACTTTATAATGCTCAAGTCTTACCTCAGCATTGTGTTTTGGTCAACTCCATTAACCATCACCAATCCAAAAGTAAAAGATAAGATGGATATGCTAGTTTCATGTGTGAGTAGACTAAAATGAAAAACAAATCTCATAGCTAATCACAATTCTCAACTTGTAAATATAGTTTACTCTTGTTTCTTTTTTTTTCTTTTTTTTTACCACAACACAAGAGAACATAATCTGGTTGAAGTTACAGACACTAAACCACACGATTCAAACAAGTTCAGGGTAATTAGTATATACATATATACAAATTAGACTGTTATATATGTTTGTGATCAAAAGGAGCCAAGAGTAGTGGAGAGGTCTAAGCGTGACCGAGATCGCCACTCTTGTATAGCCGATTTGAGAGTAATGTTTGGTGTGAGATCACAATTTTTGAGCCGATGCTTAGTCACAGGAGACACATTTTGATTGTTCTGAATCCAAGCTTTTATAGCTCTTCCTTCGTACGTGAATCCATCTGCTGCTATATATGGATCTTCCATTATCTCCTGAAACATTATTTAAACCCGAACCATTAAGTATTCTGTTTTTTTTTTTTGTTATATAATTATATGAATCGTTGTTTTCAGTTTTTACCTTAAGAATTGGACAGAAATAATGATTTGGCGGTCGTACGTTATCTTGTTCTGTCTTGAGTATCTTATTAGCAGATTCAAGAATCCGTTTGAGAGCAGGCAAGACTTGAGTATCAAGATCCGGTCTATCTCTACACTTGAGCTGCGAACATTTGATCGCTATACGAGCCAGCTCTTCTGCTTCAGCCATAGGCCAGTCTCTGACTGATCCATCTAACATATCTCCAAAACAGCCTCTCTTCACAGCGTCCTCAACGCAGAAAAGAAGACCGTTGGGATGCCTAGCCGTCAAAAGCTGGAGGATAATGATTCCAAATGCGTAAAGATCTGACTTCGGTCTGATCGTACCGGTTCTCTGGTACTCAGGGTCCATGTAGTAGAGCGTACCAGCGATGATTGAGTTTCTGTAGACAGTGACACTCTCTGGTGTCTCTTCTGACATGAGTTTGGCGAGTCCAACGTCGCCTATTTTGCTAACGAAGTTTCTGTCTAAGAGAATGTTTCCTGGCTTGAGGTCACGGTGGACGATTGGCTCCGGTTTTGAGTTGTGGAGGAATGCTAAACCACATGCGGTTTCGTAGATTATTCTGAATCTTATGAACCATGAGAGGGAGGGTTTCCCTTTTTTGGGTGAGATGTGAGCATCTAAGCTTCCGTTCTCCATGTATTCATAGACAAGACAACCATTGTCAGGACAAGCTCCGAGGAGAAGAACCACGTGAGGATGTCGAAGCTGGCTTAAGACAGAGATCTGCATTGTAAAATATTGAACAGTTAGTTTCAAACATCTCAGTGAGTTAAAAGACTGTTTACGGTCAAACCTATAAATTAATAATGTTGGGACTACATCAAAATTATAATTTTTTTTATTAATTTATAGATATTATTAATTTATTAATCATAAACTCAATTTGTAACTATAAAATTATATTATTTTATAGAGCTTTTTAGTGTATATTAATTTAAAGAAGTTATATTGTAGTTTGTAATTTACCTCTCTTAAAAACTCTTCTTTCTTCTCTAAAGAATCAGGTTTGAGAACTTTGAGAGCCACGGGAGTGTGGTCAAGGCTGCATTTGTATACTTTACCGTAACCTCCTTCACCGATTATTTTACGGGAAGAGAAGTTATCTGAAGCTGAAGCAATCTCTTCTTTTGTGTATTTTCTGTACCGACCGTCTTTCAAGAAGAGCTGGTCAATGACTTTTTGTTTCTCTATGGATTGCTTGAGAGCACTTAGCTCGGCTAGTTGCCTCTCGCAGAACTCTTTGGCTAGCATTGATTTTGCTTCTTGGACTTCTTTTACTGCTTTTAGATGTTTTTCTTTCTCTTCTGCTGCTGCTTTTCTCAGCATTTCTTCTTTTTCTAAAGCAGTTATGACCCTTCTCGTTTCTTTAATACACTCTGAGGAAAGAGACTTGACCTGTGGGTTGGTTTAGTTTTATGAATCCATTAATGACAAAAGATCGTCTAAAAAAAGATTTATAGTGACTCGTACCTGCGTTTGTTTATGGACTAGCTCTTCACAAGCTTGTTTGTACATGGAAAGAGTGGTTTCTACTTCTTTCCTTAGCTGTGCTACTTCAGACTTAACATTAGGCTGTAAAAAAAAACAGGTCTTGAGATCAAAATCACAAAAAATCTAACAGTGGGTAGAAACGTCAAGGTAAAAATGCTTTTTACCTTTGGTGTTTTTATGTTGGCTCCAGGATTTTTCAACTGTATTTTACTAGCGGAGACAATACTATGTCTAAGAATAGAACGGGTGTGTTCGTCATCGACCAAACCGATGTCAGTGGAAGATTGTGCATCAGAAAACACACGAGAGACTGGATTACTATGTGGCAAAGAGGCAGGCCTTCGAGCGTGCTTCCTGCCTGAGGATGATATGGATGAAGCAGACAAGCCTGTCTTATCTGAGCGTGTACGGCTTAAAGATTCTGTATAAGATTCTGCTCCTTGGGGTATACGGAAACTAGATGATGAATCTGGTGAAAGTTTAATAGATTAATCATCTTGAATTCACATTTTTGAGTAATGTACGTGAAATTCTAGGGACTGATACATGTGTATATATACCTGGAGATAACTGATTGGTTGATTTGGTTAATATTCTATCTTTGCAGATAACATATATCTCACATATCTCTGGAGCTTCTCTTAGTACTGTTAATGGCATTTCTTGACCTTTTTTCCTGCCAAAACAAAAATCAAACGTCTAAGCAATTTGATCATGCCACAAATAGTTCGATTAATAATGGACCTAACTCACAACCAAATGCTAACTCGAACAAAAAAAATGCCACAAACTGATACATTACTCTCATTCACATTAAACACTCAATGTGATACATTTAATACTCTACCTCACGTTCAAGATTAGACATCTGAAATGTGAAGTTTGCGAGGTATGATATCATATTAGTAATGTGCCTAATTAACACTAAAAAACTAACTCAAAAGTGAAACCGTACAAACTATCTAGAAAAGATATTCAAGGAAACATACTAATAATCAACATTCCTCAAATAAAAATTTCTGCGAATATCTCAAATGGAAACAATACCTTGTGAGGAAACTAGAAGAGCAAGATCCCATCACTAAACACTCAACCTCACTATCTGATACGTACTTCAAAAGCGCCTTCGCTGGATCATCATGCTCCAGCAACAACGTCTCAACCTAACCGTTAAAAACTTCCATGAGACTCACTCAACAGTTCCAAAAAACTCAAATAACCAATTAAGCAAAAACTCACTTTATTAAAACTGCATAGTCTCTTAAACGGCACGAAAACCTTTTCATACTCCTTTCTCAAATCCCGCTTATACATCAACACAACACTCTCTTCCAGTTCCTCCACTCGAATCTTCAATCCAGCTTTAAAAAAAACAAAAAAAAACAAAAATCATCAACGGTGAGATTTCGTGAAATGGAGAAAATGGACGATTCAGATTGACTTACAAGGAGATGGAATAGTGGTGACGGTAGGCATGACGTGAACTAGAACTAACCGATCCACGTTGGGGAGGAGATTCTCTACGGTCCAACGAAGAGCGCGACGGCTAGCAGCTCCACCTACTGCGTCTCCTACTGATCCTTTGACGGCGACGGCTACCGTGGAATAAGCCGGAGCTCCTCCGATCGATTCGAAGAACTTGTTGGACATCACCACCATGAAACTTTCTCTTCTCGACTTTGACTTTTTTGTTGATGGATAGAGGAAAAGAAAAGTTTGGTTTGGTGATGTTATTTATTGTACTCGTGGAACTAACGCGCCTACTTTATTAGAAAAGTCTTTCTTTTCGAAAATTGTTTGTTTGTTTCTTCGAAAACAATTTCAAGGGTGGACGAAATTTAAGATACTCACCCATATGCTTTTGTTTTTAACAATTTAGCTCCAATATATTGATGTGTTATGACATTCAGCCTACGTAAAGGATGACTAAAGGAATCGTTGTTAATTCCGTAACTTATAGAAGTTGACATTACAAAATATATAACACATTTGAATAAATGTGTTATATACTGAAATTTAAAATGACACTATGATTATCAACTGTTTTATAAAAGGGTGAGTAGAAGTTTCATTGGACTAAAAGTAATTTTAATTATCGAAAATATATTGCTTGTTCTAAGATTCTGTATGTGATGAAACGAACATATACTTGTTCTTACGACTTGTTATAAATAAATGATTTTAGACGGCACATAAACCACTTGCAATATTCATGAGTCCTTTAGTACAAAAAAAACCCTAGCCGCTCTCTGGCGACACCCATGGCGATCTCTGAAACTTTGATCATCAACCGCGATTCCCTGTGATTTTTCGAGCTCTCCTCACTCACCACGTCCGTTGGCGGTGGTAACCGGTGTATGCTGTGACGACAGATTGGTTTGTTTCACCATCACTCCTTGGTGTGGTGTAAACCAATTTATACTGGATCCTTTGATCTTGTCTTGTACGTGATTGTGGAGTCCTTGATCCTTTTGGTATCTCATCGTCCTTAGACGTGGGTTACTCGAGCGACCATTAACTCTTTCATCTGCTCTACTCACCATCCATAGCTTTCTGTTAGGATTGAACTGTCCACAACGATTGCTTCTTCAACACTCTTCTGTCTGAAGTTGCTAATCCATCAGTATTTTTGATTTGTTGTTGATCATTCGTCGGCTGTTTGATCATTGATGCGCTCGGATCCATTGATCTGTTGCTCTCTATTTACTTTCTGCGTACTCTGTTTTTCCATACGAAAACAGAGTAAGAAGTGACTCCTTCGTTTGTGATATTTTTCGAAACGGAATGGGTCCGATTGCTGGGACTAATGATACGGTGGGTAAGGATAAAGGAAAGGGAGTCATGATGATGGATGATGAAGAGCCGTTTCGGCTAGTGGCTGATGAGAATACTCAAGTAATTGAGGAGTTCAAACTCTCCTTGATTGGCAAGATACTGAATCCGAAAAAGCAGAATGTTGAAAAACTGATCAACTATATGCCTACGCAGTGGGGTATGCAGGATCGAATCACAGCGAATGATTTGGGTAATGGAAAATTCCTGTTGAATTTTACTACAGAAGAGGATCTCAACGAAGTTCTAAGGCAAGGACCTTTCCACTATAACTTCTTTATGTTCGTGTTAGTGAGGTGGGAGCCTATTGTCCACGATGACTACCCATGGATTATTCCTTTCTGGGTAACCATTACTGGAGTGCCTTTGCATCTTTGGACAATAACGAATCTGCGTGGTCTTGGGAATACTTTGGGGAGAGTTGATACGCTGGAGCTTGAGGAAGGGAGAATGCTAATTGATATTGATACGCGTAAACCTCTTAAGTTTACAAGAATGGCGTCAAATGAAGTGGGAGATGCGGTCACAATTAAGATAGCCTATGATCTCCACTTTAAACATTGCACTACTTGTGGCTATTTGACCCATGACAAGGACCATTGTCCTCTGAAACCAAAGTCTAATAATGTTTTTGATCGGGTTGTGGTACCAAAGGAGGAGATCCAGGAACAGACAGTGCGCAGAGACATAAACATGACAGATGAACGCCATATTAACGCACGTCCCGGCTTCCCTCGACATAAAGATGATGGCTTTAGACGGGCGGGTACTGTGATATCTGGAACTGCAGAGGCTCAACGACATGAAAGGGTGATACGGCGGAGGAATGAGACACAAAACAACAGGCAGTCCCGACTTCCTTATGCTCACAAAAATGACGTTCACCGAAAGGAAAAGTCTTATGCTTTTTCTGATACTGATGCTAAGAGGAACAAGTTAGCGGAGGATTTTGTGAGACCTATGAGGACTGATCAAGGCAGTGAGGGGAACTCAAGATTGTGGAGAGAGACCAAGAGTCA
Organism: Eruca vesicaria subsp. sativa; assembly: GCA_932364175.1. NCBI lineage: Eukaryota > Viridiplantae > Streptophyta > Magnoliopsida > Brassicales > Brassicaceae > Eruca > Eruca vesicaria. The sequence continues at coordinate 15,581 of CAKOAT010469598.1, forward strand.
GCGGAGCTACTATCATCGCAATCAATCTCATCGGGTAGAGTGGCGACAGAAGGATAGGATCAGGGACAGTTACTCTCCTGAGGGGAGAAACACTTCGGATCGTTTGTCTGGTTCTTCTGATCAGTACAACGGAAGCAGGTCTGGGATTCCTGGAACGAGTATGACGACTGAGGCAAGAGCTCTTCGACCACATCGGGTCTCTCACAATGATGCTCCACGGAACATCAGTCGGGAAAAGAAGCCAGAAGCTTACGTAACTGATGTTGGTACTGGTAATGGTTCTCCTCGGCCGGCTGGGGACAGGGTTTCACGGTATGGAAGCATGGCAAGAAGCTCGTCATTAGGTTCTTATGGCCAAGACGATGCTATGGAGGACGTTGCTTTACAAAGCAATGCACAGCGGGAAGCCGTTGCTCCGATAGTTGTTCCGGTGATTCCGCAGAAACAAAAACTTGCAAGTAAAATTACCTCTCCAAATATGCAGGCGAATGTGACGTTTCGCACACCAAGTGTAGCGCGCTCTCTGCCATTTCGTGCTGACAGTCCTGGCCCAGAAGATGAGGATGTTCGAGTTATTGAGGCTTTATCGAATATGGGTACAAATTCACTTGAGGGTGAAGAAGGAATGGGGGAGGAGGATGACCTATTTGATGAGGAACTAATGGAGATGGAAGCGCCTGAAACACACCACAATGCAAGCCACAGGGGGGAGGAGAAAAGCGCAAGAAGAGTGATTGGAGGCTGGAAGGAAAACAGGAGGACTCCGAGGAAGAAAGAAAATCTCCGTAGAGGATCTCCGAGGCTGCGAGTTCTAGGCTCTTCATCTCAGAAGCACACTGGTGCTAAGGCCAAACCAAGACACCGTAGTCATACTGCTACAGACGATCGGTCTAAGTCACACAAAGCAAGCGGTTCGATGGGGTCCAAAAACCCATCCCATAATCGTCCATGAAGACACTCAGTTGGAACTGTCGAGGGATAGGGACTAACCTCACAGTTCGACGCCTTACGGAGATGTGTCAGAAGCATCGCCCAGGACTAGTGTTCCTTTCTGAAACGAAGAATAGGAGGCTGCTGTTGCAAGACATTCAGGCTGACTTAGGATTTGACCGTTTGTTTACCGTTGAGCCACTTGGCCTCAGCGGAGGTTTAGCTTTATTTTTTATGGATGATTTTCAAGTTAAGATTTTATTTTCGAATAACAGAATGATTGACATTGAGGCAGTCATTGATGGAATAAAAGTTTACATGACCTTTGTTTATGGGGACCCTGTTGTAGAGAGAAGAGAGTTAGTTTGGGAACGTCTTACGCGTTTCTCAACAACAAGAGATGGGCCATGGTTTATGATTGGTGATTTTAATGAAATCACTTGTCATGAAGAGAAGGAAGGAGGCAGACAACGGACAGATAGTTCTTTCTTGCCGTTTAAGCAGATGCTTACTGATTGTGGTATGTTGGACTTCCCTTTCACAGGGAACATGTTCTCATGGGTAGGAAGAAGAGCAGGAAACAGCACAGTTAGATGTCGACTTGACAGGGCAGTGGGAAATGAGAGCTGGCACGAGAAGTTCCCTCATTCTAAAGTGCAGTATATGAGGCTTTGGGGTTCGGATCATCGTCCAATCCTGGCAGATATTCTTAAGAAAAAGCCAAGAAGATCGCGAAATTTCAAATTTGATAAGCGATGGCTCCAGAATGAAGAACTCAGACAGATTATACTTGAGGGATGGAAATCGCCAGATCTACCACCGGGTGCAAGTATTATGGAACATATTACGAGCTGCAGGCGAGCGTTATGTGATTGGAAAAGACAGCACAATCTGAATTCGGAAAAAAGTATAGAGGAGTTAAAGGAAAAGGTGGATCGTTTATCATCTAATGATGACGCCACTACTGAAGAGATAGCGGCGGCTCTCAAAGAATTGTCTGATGCCCTTAAAGCGGAGGAATTATTCTGGAAGCAGAAGTGTAGGATATTCTGGCTAAGGGAGGGTGATCGGAACACAAAATTTTTCCATGCTTTGACGAAGCAGCGAAGAGCAAAGAACAGGATAACCCAACTGTTAGATGCTGATGGGAATGTGGTGGAGGATGAGGAAGGGCTGGTAGCCATTGCTACTAGTTATTTTCGCCAACTCTTCCAATCATCGAACCCCGAAGAGATTGAGGAGGCTCTTTCTGAAGTGACCACGACGATTACGCCTGCAGACAATGAAGGACTCACAGCTCCGGTTTCAGAGTGGGAGGTTAAATTAGCACTCTTTGCAATGCATCCTGAGAAAGCTCCTGGACCTGATGGGATGACAGCTTTGTTCTATCAAAACTTTTGGGATATTGTTAAGGAGGACTTAACTCATATGGTTAATGACTTCCTATTCCAAGGAACTATTCCGACCGGTCTTACTGATATTAATATTTGCCTCATCCCAAAAGTTGATAAGCCAAACCAGATGAGTCAACTACGACCTATTAGTCTTTGTAATGTCTGCTACAAGATTATCTCGAAGGTTTTATGCCAAAGACTCAAGAAGGTTCTACCGAATAGGATTTCTGAAACCCAGTCAGCCTTTGTTGCTGGGAGACAGATTTCAGATAACATAATGATTGCCCAGGAACTGTTCCATGCCTTAAGAACAAAACCAAGTGGACGAAATAAGAGGATGGCCATCAAGACTGACATGAGTAAAGCATATGATCGTATGGAATGGTCTTTCATTGAAGCCACCATGAGGAAGATGGGATTCTCAGAAGTTTGGATTACCTGGATTATGCGATGTATAACGACAGTAAAGTATAAGGTACTCATGAATGGACAGCCACGTGGAAATATTGTCCCGGGAAGAGGTCTACGGCAGGGAGATCCTTTATCCCCTTTCATTTTTATTCTATGCACGGAAGCGCTCGTTAGCCTTCTTAATCACGCAGAGAACCAGGGAAAGATAACGGGGATGCGCATCACGCGTGCGTGTCCGTCGGTATCACACCTACTCTTTGCTGATGATAGCCTTTTCTTTTGTAAGGCGGAGCCCCGTGAATGTGAAGAAGTAATGAAAGTGGTTAGGAAATATGGACAAGCTTCTGGACAATGTATCAATTTTGATAAATCCTCCTTACTCTTTGGTAAGAGGATTGGTATTGAGGCCAGGCAAGAGATTAAGGATACACTTGGGATCCAGAACGATGCAGGAATGGGTTCCTACCTAGGAATACCAGAGGATATTAGTGGATCGAAATGTAAGCTGTTTGCTTTCTTGAAAGAAAAGCTTAGGCACAGAGTGAATGGATGGACGGGTAGGTGGTTGTCGAGAGGTGGAAAGGAAGTGATGATTAAATCAATCCTATTAGCTCTACCGACCTATGTTATGTCTTGCTTTTTGCTTCCTTTGGAGATATGTGAAGCCTTGGCTAGTGCCATTGCACAGTTTTGGTGGAGTTCGAACTCGCCAAAGAGAGGCTTACATTGGACGACATGGGACAAGTTATGTCTATCTAAAGAGGAAGGCGGAATTGGCTTCAGGATGATCCATGAGTTTAACCTGGCATTATTAGCAAAGCAGATGTGGAGATTGGCCCAAAACCCAGATTCTTTGGTTGCTCGTGTTATGAGAGGGCGGTATTATCGACAAAGTTCGCCTTTGCGGAAACTTACTGTCAGTAGCCCATCGTATGTGTGGACAAGCGTTTCGGCAGCACGTGAATTATTGCTATTGGGGGTAAGACAAAAAATTCATTCAGGCTATGAGGTTAAGGTATGGGAGGACCCTTGGATTCCTACAATTCCAGCGAGACCAGCGCGTGCATCTGTTCCGGTTCTGCATCCAAACATGAGAGTTAGTGATCTTATCAACCAAGAAACTAAGTCTTGGGATTTGGAACGATTAGCAAATTATGTAGACGCTACCGATATACCTCTCATAAGGAGCATGGCTGTTAGTTCAACCTATCGGCGGGATACTCATTGCTGGAGCTACACAAGGAGTGGGCAGTACACAGTTAAGTCCGGATATTGGGTAGCCCGTAACATTTTAATGAAGGAGGACGAGGATTTGGTAGATGAACCCAGCATTAAAGGGCTCTAAGCACAAGTTTGGAAAGTGAAAGCACCCCCGAAGATGCGTCATCTTATGTGGCAGATCATATCTGGGCAGGTTGCTGTTACGAGCGCTTTGAATCATAGACATATAAGATGCGATAACTTCTGCCCAAGATGTGGAGAACCGGATGAAACAATTGCACATGCAATTTTTCGATGCCCTCCGGCTTTACAGGTATGGGCCCTAGCATCTATACCCACCAGCCCAGCTTTATTCCCTTTGGAGAGCACATATTCGAATATGGACTACCTCTTTTGGCGGAAGAAGATCATTTGTGGGCCAGATCAAGATAAGGATCCTTATCTTTGGATAATATGGTATATTTGGAAGGCTCGGAATGATAAGCTATTTAGGGGAATAGATAGAGACCCTCTGGAATTGGCTCGATATGCTGAGAGCGAGTGCCTTGCCTGGTTCCAAGCTAATGACCAAGAGGCAGTGAGTACACAAGAGAATGGAGATAATGACCGTCAGGCCATAAGCCTACGAGATATATGCATGATAGACGGTTCTTGGACCGCTATGGATCAATTCTCTGGTTGTGGCTGGGAATGGAAGGACAGCACGGGGGATAGTCAGTTGATGGGGATGTGCAATATGAGTAGGGTGGAGTCGGCTTTGCATTCGGAGCTGGAAGCGCTGCGGTGGGCAATGGAGAACATGCTTCAACATTTGCCATGTCAGAGCTTTGGGACGGACTGCAAAGAATTGGTAGCGATGCTCATGAATCCTCAGGGATGGCCAAGCTTTTCGACGGAACTGGAGAGGATTTCGACGTTAAGGATTTGCTTCCCAGAATTTAAAATCTCTTATGTTCCTAGATCTCAAAATGCTGTATCTGATCACCTAGCTAAGACTGCCAGATCCTTCTACCGTGATCTTGTATTTGTTGGTTGTTCTATTCCGGTCTGGTTTCTCAGACCACCTCAAGCTTGAGTAATAGATCAGCCTTTCGTTGTCAAAAAAAAAAAAAAAAAAAAAAACCACTTGCAATATTCACCATCCGATATTCCCAGTCTCCCCCGGTTAGAAAATTATAAGAATAAAAAAGAGTAAGTGTGTAACTGTTAACGAGTATTTGCACGAATTTGATTGTATTTAAATAAATGTCAACCATAGAATTTCTCTACCGAATAAGCTGGATCATCAAAACGATGTTCAACATTGTGGAACACGTAACTAGTTTAATGTGTTTATATGATCTCATTATGTATGAATAAGACTTTATACAATCAGTAAAAGCATGCATTGTATTTCATACACAGATCATAACTAGTAGCATTTTGTAATTTTTAACAGAAACTCCAAGCATTCTCCATCATGCGATGATTTATAGTAAATCTTTATATCTGGGTTTTATGAAATTTTTAAATAGAAAATTTATAATTTAATCTAAAATCTAAGCTAGATTATATGCAGATCACTCAATTTATCATTTTATCTTGGATTTATATCAAATATGAAAATATCACGAAATAATATTACAATTATATTATAAATTAAATTTTAGCAAAATTTAGATCAATATAGTAGATCAAAATTTTGAGTACATAGGTTGTATTTAATCGGATCTGAAACCTAGAATTACGGGTAGATGCCACATTAGTACGGATATTATTAATTACGTTAATAATTCAAAATGCTAAGAATACAATATATCCTGATTTTATTAAAATCTTATTACATATTTCATCATCAAAATTATTTATGTTTAAATGTTAAACATATTATATAATCTGAACAGTTATAATGCTTTCTTTGTAATATTTAAATGTAATTAGTAATCAAAAATACAAATGTATATCAAATAAATTTGATTTTATTTTTGGAAATAAATCTGCATTTTAAAAACACATATCAAAATTTAGAAAATAAGCAAATATGATTACAAAAATATGAGCATGTGAACATATGATTACAAAGATCCGAGCATATGTCGGGTTAACTTTTAAATTAAATTATTTTATAAAATAAATTTTGATTAAAATTGCTACATAAATATGATATCAAAGAAAAACACAAATATCATTACAAAAAATAATATCTTCCCTTTTAAAAACGGATCAAAATCTAGTATTCTTTTAAAACAGAATCACTAATATAAAAATATTATTGAATTTATGTGGACCACCGGACCTGTCTACCATCAGTAGACATGTTCCCAGAAGATTAGTGGGCTGGATTTTGATCCATCAGACATTTCTGAATCAACAAAAAAACATTGAACTTATGTGGAATATCAGGGAAAATGCCACTGGAAATTTATACTCTGTTTCAATTTAGTAATCGTTGTAAAGTAAAATTTTTGTTTCAAAATAAGTATCATTTTATAATTTCAATATAAAATTTATTGACTTTATCTATTATTATATTTTTTATTAGTTAAAATGTTGTTAGGTGTATAAGTAATTATGTTTTTTTTAGAAAATATGTAAAATTAAATAGTTTTTTAGTTTGTGTGAAAAACCTAAAATAATAACTAAATTTGAAACAAAGGAATTATTATTTAAACAAGTCATTAAAAGTAAATCCATCCGACATCAATTTTTGGGATCAAAATATTATGGGCCACACTTAATAATACAAATCATATGCTATTTATATTTATCTTTTTGATTTCTAAATATTAGCCGCATGCATTTCTAGTGTGTTTTACTGTTTTAATAAACTACTAGATCTCGACCCGCACAACCGCGCGGGTATTTTAATACGAAAATATGTAAAATATGTAAAACTATATAATATTCCATCCGTTTCAAATTAGATAATGTTTTAAAAGATTTATTTTGATTCAAAATATAAGATGTTTTGAAATTTTTAGGGGTATCTTGAGGTTTTAAGATTACTTTTAACTATATTGTAAATTGTTCAACCAATAAAATTTTACTTTTTTTAGTAATTCGTTGAATGATTTTAAAATTATCTTTAAAAATAATTTTGTAAAATAATATAAATTTCCTTTTTTAATGATCCAAAAACATCATATATTAAGAAACAGAGGGAGTAAAATTTATCAATAAATAATTATAATTTGTAGTCTATATACTATCCAGTTTTATAATAATATTTATGTGGCTTATAATATTATTAATATAAAATTTATAATAATATTTGTAACAATTTTAAAAGACATTATTATGTAACATTACTAATTTATATATTTTCTTTTATTTTTAAATTTAAAATATATGTAAAAAATAAATTAAGTTGGACCTACATAATACATAAACAAAATTTTGGGATATTGTTAAAAGTAGTTCACATAATTTTATTGTTTTTGTATATAAATAAAAAAACAAATTAAAATTTTAATTATATTTATGATAATTAAAAATTTTAATCAAATAATTTTTGAAACTATATCTTGAAAAGATTCTAAAAGATTTTTAAAAGATTTGATAGAATTTTTCTTAAAACTATTTATTTGTATTTCAAATAAAAATCAAAGATATGAAAAGATATTATAATGATGTAACTAGATTTTGACCCGCGCTTGAAAGCGCGAAAATTTTTTATGATTAAAAATTTATATAATTGGGTTTTGTCTTAATTCAAAGAATATCTTGATATAAAATCAGTTCACCAAAATTTGTGCTGATGATTTTTTTCATTAGTTTTTAGTTTCAGTTTTTATTTTTAGATTTTGGTTTTTGGTTTTTAGTTTTTAAGTTTCTACTTTTCATTTTTAGTTTTTGGTTTGTGTTTTTAATTTTTAAACCCGCTGAGATAGTTTGAACTAATATTACCAACAAACAAATCTCAAATAATCGAACATCTAATTTAAAACTGAAAAGATGATAACAATTTTTTTTAAAAAAATATGAAATAGTTTATTTTGTAAATAAACAAAGCAAACAAATATAACATGTGTTTTCAGCTTTTGGTTTTGGATTTTAGTTTTTAGATTTGGTTTTTGGTTTTGCTTTACATTTTTTTAATCAGTAAATTATTTAAGAAAAATAAAACAATAAATTATTTAAAAGTTACCATTGAAATTTATCAAAACAAAGTGATTGTCGTTTAAAATAAAAAATATATTAACATGTTTTAAAGTACATGATTTAAATAAATGATTAATAATAGATAATTTTGTTTTGTTAAAAATATTAAATACCTTTTGGATCTGAAAATAATAATTGATTTTTTGATCTTTTAAGGTAAAAAGTTTATTCAATGTTTTTGGAGTTTTTTTCTTAATACTAAGCTAAAAAACCAAACTATATAATTTGTTCAGAATATAAAAGTAAGCCCAAGACTATATTACATTAATAACCACTGGTTTAATTTAAGTATAATTAGTAAATTTCCTTATTCCATATTTTGATGATATATATTCTTTTAGAACATTCCATATTTGTAGGAGAAAATATGTGTTTTTGGTATACACATAGATACCTGCCGTATTTTGAAGGTAGTTTACATTAAGGTCGTCTCTTTACATTAATTGTGTTAGTTTAGTTTAAGTAATACGGTTCAATCAATTATATGACTTATATTATTTGTAACATTCTAGAAAAGGTCCAAATTTAAATGACAACTTGTATCAGTAGATAAAAAGAATGACTCTATTTTAATAGAGTAGATGTAAAATTTTATAAAATTTCTAAGATAAACTAAAAAATCACACATGAAGTGAGTCATGACTTCTCTTTTAATATAATAGACTAGATTTCGACCCGCACAACCGTGCGGGTATTTTAATACGCAAATATTTGAAATTATGTAATAAATTTATCAATAAATAAGTATAATTTGATTTTATATTCTAGCCAATTTTATAATAGTTTTATCTGACTTATAATATTATTGATATAAAATTTATAAATTTTTATTTTTGTAACAATTTTTAAAAACATTATTATGTAACATTAATAATTTATATTTTTTTTTTATAAATCTGAAATCTATGTAAAATTTAAATAAAGTTGGACCAACATAATACATAAACAAAATTTTGAGATATTGTCAAAAGTATTTTATATAATTTTAATTTTTTGCTTAAAAATAAAAATGAATTACAATTTTAATTATATTTTATGATAATTAAAAAATTTAATCAAATAATTTTTGAAATTATATCTTGAAAAAGATTCTAAAAGATTTTAAAAGCTTTTAAAAGATTTTGTTAGAATTTTCTTAAAACTATTTATTTATATTTCACACAAAAATTAAAGATATGAAAAGATATTATAATGTTATATAAAAATTTATAAAATTCTAGAGATTATCTAAACTAAAATATCACACATGAAGTGAATCATGACTTCTCTTTTAATATAATAGACTTAAGATTTTCTATTTATTTTTGTTCTTAAGATAATAAAACAATCTAAACAAGAATATTTTTAAAAAACCGCAACGCAATTTTACTAGGGTTTATCTTCTAACAAAAATATTTTTTTGACTAGGGTTATTTGTTACGTCCTTCAGTTTAATTAGGGTTTTCCTAAGCTGAGAGCGAAACTCCATCAGACAAAAAACAAATGGAGGAACTGAGCATCAATGATTTGCCAGATGATTTGATCTTGAAGATATTCTCATCGCTTCCGTTTTTCAAAGAGAACGTTGCAACACATCTCTTAACAAAACGCTGGGAGGATCCATGGAAACTTGTGCCGGATTTCATGTTTGATGATAGTGATAATACATGTGGGAGTTTTGTGAGAATTATGAGTTTTGTTTACGGATCTTTGTTGTTTGACAAGTCCCAAACTCTAGAGAGGTTTCATCTCAAGATTAACTGTGACCATTCAGCTTCAGACATCAACTTTTTGGTTAAACTTGCGGTTAACCGGTCAGTGAGAAAGCTGAGGTTCCAGACGTTTGGAAAAACCCTAGATTTGCCTAGTTGCTTGAGTACTTGCGTGACCCTAAAGTCATTGATACTACACGAAGTAAGGATCAAGGTTGTTCCTTCTTGCTTTCGTTTGCCATCACTCAAGAGTCTTCACCTTTTCTCGGTCAAGTTCTCAGGCTTCGAGACTCTTAAAAGTTTCTTACAATCGTGCCCGGATCTTGAATACTTGGTTGTAAAGAACGTGTTGTTCAAGACTGTTCTGCCTAGGTTTCTTCTGTCGTCACTCAAAAGCATGCAACTTCTTTCGTGTAGTTTCTGGAAAAACGAATCCGTTGCAAGTCTTTTGAGAATCTGTCCTGTTCTTGAACATTTGGTTGTGAACCAAACCCAAATGTTCAGTAGTAATGTGACTACTTCGATCACATGCAGAGCCCTAAAAACATTGATACTCCGTGACCTATGCATCACTCTTGTCCCACCTTCGTTTTGCATGCCATCACTTAAAACGATGCATCTCTTATCTGTTACATTCTCGGGAGGCGAGTCTGTTGAGAGTCTTTTAAGAATCTGTCCTAATCTTGAAGATTTGGTTGTAAACAAAACAGAAGTATTCGATAGTAATGAGTGTACTATGAGTAGTTGCGGAACACTAAAAAGGTTGACGCTCAGTGAACTAACTATCAAGGTGGTTCTGCCTTGGTTTCGCTTGCCATTTCTCAAAGATCTGGACCTTCTATCTGTCAAGTTCTCGGGTGAAGAATCCATTGCAAGTTTCTTACCGATCTGCCCTGTTCTTGAATATTTGGCTGTAGAGCAAACCAAAGACGACAGTGTGATGTTCGAGGATGTTCCGGTTTGGTTTTGTTTGCCATCATTAAAGGGTCTGCACCTTATATCGGTTATATTTTCGGGGGACGAATCATTTGCAAAGCTTATACAAAGGTGCCCGGTTCTTGAAATTCTGGTTATAAACAGAACCAGAGATGACAATGTGGTGATGTTCAACATCGATGCACCTTCTTTGAGGAGTTTATCTATCGATAACTCGAAAGGGAAACGTGCTTACGTTGAGGAGAATCATGGGTTTGTGATAAATGCTCCTTGTTTGGAGAAAATGGACTTTAAAGATACATTCAGTAACTTTCTAGTGTTTGAAGATATGCCAGAGGTGACAGAGGCGAATATCCAAGTTATTTGTGGCCAATCTGAGAAGTTCATAGGGTCTCTTACCTCAATCCGTCATCTCTCTCTATGTTCTCTGTCTTCAGAGGTAAAAAACTTTGTTACTCAAATAATGTCAAGAACTCAAGATTCTCCTTGTATATTTTATTATTTTCAATATTGGCGAGGTTTACATATTTCAATTTGCAGACTCCATATCCTAGTGGCACTACCTTCCCTTATCTTGAACATCTAGAGCTGTGTACATGTTCTGCTGGATGGGCCAATCTACTTGTTTGTTTACTCAAAGACGCTCCAAGACTCCAATATCTCAAGCTTAAGTCGGTATGTAGTATAGGTTTTTTATTTTAACTAGTATTTTTATATGAACAGTGTTGAGGTAACAACATGTGTAATGTTTCTCTCTCTTTTTTTTTTTCGTGTTAGGAACATGGTGCCCGTTACAATGATCCGATGATCCTCTGGAAGGAACCAACAGTTGTTCCAGAATGTTTATCGACGCATTTAGAGATCATGGAATGGAGACAATATGAAGACACAGAGCAAGAGAGGAATGTAGCTGCTTACTTACTAGCAAACGCTACATGTTTAAAGATGGCGAACATTATCAACAAGATGTAGAAACAAACATCACAACATGCTCAGAAAGTTGAAGAATGTAAACAGAGTTTCAGAGACTTGTTGGTTATTTATTGTTTGACTAAACTTTTTATGTGGTGTGTCTCTAGAAGACACATGAGATTCTTAGGTTTCTTTTTTCTTCGTAATTTTGTTATTTATGGGTTTTATTTTCCGAATCTCCAGATCTTCTTTATTTGGTGAAAACAGAGCATTTTTGCTTACATTTTTGAAAACATCTATATACTATATTCAAACAATATAAAGCCTCATGCATTATAAATTGTCTTACTTTTGATTTGATCAAAAAATAACAATTTCTTATCCTTTGATTTGGTCAAAATATAGTCTAACCATTATATACCAATTACAAATAAAAATAAATGTATTACTCATGTTTAGAAACTGAAGACTAGTGATGGACATACATTACTTTTGAATCTATAACTCTTAATGAGAAATAATGAGAATGCAGCTCAAAACGAAAAAAATGACCCGTTGATTCTATACACCAATTTATCCAGTTTTCCTAGTAACCAACATACCATACACCATCCGTCCATTGATAATTTGTATATATACAAACCCCAAGAGTGGAGGAGAGAATCATTCATACTCTGAGGTAGGTTTTAATCATGGTTGCTCCGGTTGGATCAGAAACCAGATGATTAATAAGACCTTTTCTTAAATTGTTTGGTGCAATGATGAACATGTAGAAAGCAAACAGTACCAAATCTCCTGATGTTAACGTTGATCCTAGAAACCCTCTCCACATCCTGAGCAAAAAACGAAGCGAAAACATCAATTTTGTTGATATTCTATACATTGTTTTGTTATATGAATCAAGAATCAATGGGAGGATGCATTTACCATTTAGGAAGACGGAAGAAAGTTTGGAAGAAGCTCCTAATGCCTTGGATATCGAATTGAACTATGAGCGCAAGGCCAAAGAGGAAAAATGCTCTTTGTCGTTTCCTTTCTAGTGGCCATAAAGTATCCCAAGCTGCCAACAATAAATGTAAGTTTATAAAAAAAAAAGGTTTTTATAAATTATCTGAAAGGTGTTAAACTCTATAGAGCTCTCTCTACCTTGTCTTGAAATGTTGCTGTTGATGTGTTTGGTGAAGGAAGTAGTAGTAGTGTCTTGTTTTAGTATATCTGCTATGACTGATGCGTACTTTGGAGCTTCAGACAAAGATCTTACAACTGAATAGCCTGTTGTGTAATAAATGTTAATGTCATAGATGGTGTATAGACTACTAAAAGATGTTAGGGATTGATCTTACTAACCTGTTGCGGGATGTACCATGCTAGCTGCAGCACCAAAGGCGAGATTCTTTTGTTCAGTGTTTGGTAAGGAGCCACCTACTGGGATATAAGACCATTCCTGTAGTTTATAATGCTCAAACAAAAATTAACAAAAGTTCAACAAAACTCAAGCTCTACTTTTGTATTAGATTTACCTCTTCATAAGTCTTTAGAATTCGGATTCCGAGTGTATCTAATCTTAACATGAGCTTCTTTTTAAGCAAATCAAAGGGCATGACATCTTTTGAAGCCAGACATGTCTCCTGCAAGAAACTCCAGCTGATGAGCAACAGACTTTTTTTGCGGTGAATAATATAGAAGGAGAGAAAGAACCTCAAAGAATATTCTTGTCTTTGTCATAGGCATGGCGTAAAGAAACGTTGGATACTCAGCTTCTAAGCTCCGAACTTTCTGGTTTGTATAATCTCTGTAATCCATGAAAACCATTTGCTCTGGATCATATGGACTGTTTTCAACCTAAAGTTTTCAAACAGAACAGTCTCAAAAACCTATAATGATAATTAATTACACTGGAACATATCATTTTCAAACTACATACCTCAACCTCCACGCCATATGCAGTTTGAACACAGACTCTAGGCCCTCCAAGTTCGTATTGCAATAGCTTCCCTGAAGCTGCTCCAGAAGCAACAGTGGCAAGCCTACATTTGCCAAAAAAAAAACTCAGATCCCTTGACATTATTCCCACTGATCACTAGTATATTATTCCACTCTTGTACCTGCACAGAACAACGGTGTTTTTATCACAGGCAACGAGTCTAAGGCCATTAGAAGCTTCTGTTATGCTCTCAACTTTGGAGCTAAGATATGAGACACCTGACTCAGCACACCTAGGAAACATTAATTACGGATATTATGTACTTACTTGAACAAATAGCTAGTGAAAATTTTCATTAAAGATGAAAGTGTGTAACAATTTTTCATTACCTCCTCAAGAGCTCCTCATGAAGTAACCTTCGACTAACTCTTCCATAAGCACGGCCAATGGTAATGGGATTGTCATCGTCCAGATACACAATGGTATCTCTCCAAACATGCTCAATACATTTTTGCAGCCCAAGATCTTTAAAAGAGTGAACAACAAACTAGTTATTATTACAAGATGGTGACTTCTAGACAATTTGATTATTGAGTCTTTTTTTTTTTAATTACCGTTGAACTCATCTTCCCAAACACCGTAGTTGTTTGTAAAAGGAAGATCCGGACCAATGAGTCCAACTTTAAGTCCAAGCTTAGCTGATTCAGCAGCCAAGGCTAAACCAGCAGGACCACAACCAATCACCACTAGGTCCAAAGCACCACCACCACCATCACCAATTGTTATAGGAGGTAACTGTTAGAAAACAATAAAAGAAAGATTCAAAACACACAGACATAAATTCAATTGTTCCCAACAGAGCTAGTTCTTAGATTTTTGGGACTATAAAATAATATAGTCAGAAGAATTTTAATTAAAGATGTTATTCCTAACAACTGCTTATGTATATTAGTACTAAAAACATTTTTAGGGTTATGCCAATGTTTCAGTTGACTAAAGGTAACATACATTCGTTTACTTCTTAAACAAGTCAAAGGCAGAACATGAAACTAACCTTATCAACTAACTTAGACTGTTCATCCATGTCTTTGTTCTGCTGCATTTGAACGAACGTAATCTCCGAACCACCCGCCTTCACAAAATCTTCATCATCAGCGTAATCCTCCCTCACCGCAACGCAACTCTCACTACTACCGGAGCCTCCTCCTCCTCCTCCGCTGACGCTAGCTCTGACGACGACTCTACACAAACCACACCGAAGATTCTTAAAACTGTATCTCTTAACCAGCGGCAACCTCCTTCGGGAACTACAAGAAGGAAAAGATGTGACCGCCATTGCAGCGAAATTGCGAGCACCAACACACTCCATTTATACAACAAGTTCAGCTGAGAAGAAGAAGAACAAGAAGAATCTGTCTTCACACCATTGTTATTGAAGGTTTAAGTAGCAGAAGAAGAAGGAATCTGGCTTTTTCCTTACTTCGTTATGTTTCTTTTTCACAGTGACTTGGAAAAAGGGCTTTAGGAGACGAGAGGACGATAAGGAGGATAGAAAGAACCACAGGCTTTTTTTGATGGGACTCTATTCGCCACGTGTAACTATCTCATTCGTTAAGACATGAACTGCTTGAACGTTCCTTAGCCTAGGGAGACACGTGTTAGGTATTTGATTGGGTCGTGCTAATGTACTTTGCAAGAAGGGAGAAGAAGAACGTGTCTTGTTGGGCTATGTAAGGAACGGGCCTAATATTCGATAGCTAAAAGTGTATTTAATGCTTCAACGTGTATTGTTGGAGTAGAAAGTTTAGGAGTTCCTTGACAGTGACAGTGACAGAATCGTCCTTGTTTCTTGAAATACTCAAATACCTAAGAAGCACATGTGAGTGTTTCTAGAAACTTACTAGATCCAGTTTCATCTCTGTCGCTGAGCCTTTTAAGTTTTAACTTACTTTAGGGATGTAAATAATCCACCGAGGTAGTGGATCACATCTACATTCAGATCAAAACCCTCGTTTTGAATGGAAAGGTTGTTGGCAATATCAGTGTCCACTTTAAGAATTTGTGAGAAAAAGAAATTAAACTCAGTTTCAGTAACACATGCCATGAGATAAAAAAGTTGAGATAAATAAGAACAAAACAAGTCCAAGTTCTGAGGATGGCTTCAATGCACTACTTCTCAAACGGTAATTATAGTTTATAGAGATAGTAAAGAAGCTTACCATCTCCCGGACCAAACTTTAACTCTTTCAAGAAGCTCACAATATGCATCACATCCAAAGGAAGAGTTTCAAAGCTAAAAACATCATGAGTCACAGGACTTTCCACCAAGTAACTATCCACAACATCTTCCCTCGGAAGCAACCAATGCTCCACATCGTTCTCATCAAAGTCAGTTGCCACTGGCTACTCCAAACTGACCATGGTAGCTCCTAAGCAACCGCGTAACAGCAGGGACATCGATTTATGTATCTGATTATTTTTGGTTTGGTTATATAGTGCACTGCCGATAGGTTTGGTACAGTTTCGGTTTTAGAATGGCTTGATATGGTTTTGACCTTTTGTAGACTTAAAACATTTTTGCTAAAAGATACATAACTAAAACATACAGTGTCATACATATACGAATATACAATGAGTCCAATTCCAAACACTGAATTTAATGTCACTTCGTAGTAAAAAACAAAAACAAAATTGAAAACAACACAAAAAATCAGCAAATTTACTATATAGATTCTCTAATATAGAGTCAAAGCTTTATATGATTAACAATCTCTCTCTTTCTAACTCAGTGATGGTGATACCTTTCGTCTGAGACTTGGAGAGTCTCAATGCCTTTGATAGCAGAATCATAATGTTTTCTAGTGGAAGAAGATCTCTTCCTTTCCGACGTTGAAGAAACCATCCCAGAGTTTCTTATTCCACCTCCCGTACGGCTCCTCTGCAGCTCCTCAGACGTTACTCTCCTTGATGATCCTGCTGATTGTCCAAACAGGGACGAGCTTGGCATCTGTCAACAGCAATAAAAAAAAAAAAGAAAGTCAATAGCTATTTTACTCTCCTTAAGAAAAAAAAAAAACAGAGAAAACAGAGCAAATGTTTCATACCATTGGAGCTCTAACAGCAGCTGATGACAAGTTCCCAGAGTTGTCAAGAGCTCCTGACATTCTCCTTCTTGATGAATCCATCGGTGGTCTCCCTCCATCTTCCTCTAAACACATTAAAACAATCAAAGCGTTAAACATCTTTTATTGAACTAAAGTGCTCCTCTGTTTTGAAAAAAAGTATTCACCTCCGTATCTGTCCATGGTGGTTAATCCTGGAGGCAAACCGGTACTTGTTCCAGCCGCAGGGCCACGTGATGGAGGAGCTGTTAGTTGTGACTGTTGGTACTTCAGTATGGTCCAGTCAAAGACATAATCGAATTGAAACCCTGAGATAACACGAACATGTAAGAAAGTGTTGTAACTTTTGAAGGAAAGGAGAAGAAGAAAAATCTTTTCAAGAACCTTCACGGATGAAGAGATCTCTGAAGATTCTTTTGAGGTAACCGTAGTCAGGTTTATCATCAAACCGGAGGGAGCGGCAGTAATGGAAGTAGGATGCGAACTCAGAAGGGTAGCCACGGCATAAGGACTGGAGGAAGATGAAGCAAGTTGTGTTAATGAGAAGTAAAAGGATCAAACTTTGTGGTTGAGAGAGTTTACCTCAATGGATGTAGAGACTTTCTTTTCGCTGATTCTCTCGTACTTTTGTTTCTTGGTTCCAGCTTTGAGTCCTTGCCATGGAAGACTGTAAAAGACATTCTAATAAGGAAAGTGAAGAAGGAAGTGAGACAAAGAGGCAGTGTGTGTAAATACTCACCTTCCTTTAAGGAAATACATGAGGATGTAACCAAGTGATTCTAGGTCATCCCTTCTGCTTTGTTCTGTATGATAGTATCAAAGGTATTAATATAAGGACAGTAGTGGCTGAATCTACATCAGTTTTTTTTTGCGAAGCTTACCAATTCCCAAGTGAGTATTCATACTAGCATATCTTGCGGTTCCAGTGAGATTCTTGTTTTCTCTACAAGATAGAAAATGAGAACCAAGTTTAGAATTGTGCAGTAGGAAGAAGGAACGGATACTAATTACAATCCAATCATCTCACCTGTAAGGAATGTGCTGATGAGTAGTGTTATCCCTGTACTTCTTAGCAAGACCAAAGTCGATGATGTATACCTTTAGAAACAAATGAAAAAAAAAGTCTTAAAAACTTTAAAAGTAAAATGAGAATAAACTAAAACATATAAGTGAAAGGAAACCTGGTTGGCGCGTCTTCCTAACCCCATGAGGAAATTGTCAGGCTTGAGATCTCGGTGAAGGAAAGATTTCGAATGGAAATACTCTACACGGTTTATCTGAATATTGTAAAAGAGTTAAAATCAGTAAACTAGTCTCTAAACGAGAAAGAGTGCACATTAAAGACAAGAGAGGTGTGTACCATTTGATCAGCAAGCATGAGGACGGACTTGAGAGAAAGTTTTCTGCTACAGAAATTGAACAAGTCTTCAAGACTAGGCCCAAGTAAATCCATGACCAGTACATTGTAGTCACCTTCAACACCGAACCACTTAATATTTGGAACACCAGCTGCCATAATCAAAGGTTCATGAGAGAGACTAAGGACATGGTTATAAAAGAATAAGTGTAAAATAAGAAACAGAATCGAGAGATGAGTTTTTACTTCCTCCCTGTAGAAGTCTGTATAACTTGGATTCATAGAGCAGTTGTGGATGTTTTGTCTTGGCATTTTCCTGCAAAAGAAATTAAAGACAACACGCTGAGTATTTCATCAAAAGGCTACTACTAGCAGCAACAAATAAGCCCGGAAAAGAAAGAAAAATCATATACTAACTTGGCATACATTGTCCATAGATAAGAACTAAGTGAAAATTAGACTATTGTCACACATTATCTTCAATGTTGATCTAATTCAAGTAACTCTTAGTAAATGTTTTTAAGTTATAGCCAATGTCACCTATATAGTAAACAACATACATTGTACCACATTATCTTCAAGGTTGATTTAATTCAAGTAACTTAATAAAATGTAAGTAAGCTATAGCCAATGTCTTCTTCTTTTTTTGTACAGAATAAACATTGTCTCTGTCTGCAATTAAAACCTTCACAATGATGCTTAACAAGACACAAAAACAAATGTCAGCAGCAAAGCAAGAACTCACAAGCTTGATGGCAACTTCTTCATTTGTTTGAAGATGAGTACCTAAAAGAAACCACAATCCAAAAACAATGTTAAGAAATTCAGAAAAAAATATCAAGAACATGATGAACAGAATGAAATTGGAGTGATAAAGACGAACCAAGATGAATCTCTCCAAAAGAACCGCTTCCGATTTTGCGTCCGAGACGAAACTTGTTCCCCACACGAGCCTCCATCGATGCCAAAGCCGACTCAAAAGAGGAAACTTTTATCCTCTATCGAAACCAAAATGTGTCTTTGAAGAAAACCCTTTAATCCAATGGAATCAGAAGCTCAGACCCAGAATTATCTCTCGGAAAGAAGCAAGGAAAGATTGATTTTTTTGAGAAATTAGGGTTGAAACAGAGGAAAACAGAGGAACCCAATAGTCACCTTCTTTCGACTCCTTCTCGTGATCTGGGGAACAAAATAAAGGAATGTTTATTGTCTCCTTTGCTTTATCTCTTCCTCTCTCTCTCTCTCTTCACGCGCATTGGATTAAAGGAAGCTTTGATGAGAAGAGAATGAAGTTTCTTAAAGTTTGGGTTCTTTTTCTCGTCTCTTTCCTTATTCTCAGCTGCACGGTTCCAAAAGATCCCGGTTTAATATAACCGGAAAACCGGTTAGTAATTATTCAAACACCGTCTATAATCATTTCGCTGCTGACAAAAAAATATTTGTTCCTTTTCAAAATACGTTATGTTTAACATTCCTTTACTACTTCAATCAAATGAGTACGAATTATCAACTGATATTAATTACGTATGATGTATATCGGTTATTTGGTTTATTTTCGGTTTATTCGGGGGTTTGAACGTACGTCACGCGTGGAGTGAAAAAAAAAACATTTAAAAGAAGGGAACGAAAAGAAAGTAATTAATTGGGATTGGCTAGGAGGGAGAAATGGGTGACCAAGCGTGAGAGCTACGCGTGCTCGTTGGGTGAGCGGTAAATGTCGTTTGGCACGTGACTTACGTCCTTCTAAAATATCTAGTGTGTCAATGCTCGACGTAATACGCACGTGATTCATGTTTTTTTTCCGTGTTTTTGACTTTACTGGTCTACATTCTAATCATACGTCGTACGAGGAGGAGATTTAAATACACAGTGGTCGGTCTAAATTAATTAACAATTTTCGAGGAGCAAATAATTGTTTGTTTGAAACAAAAATTTTAAAGTATGGAGCAAATAATTGTTGATAAAAATTTTAATGTAAATTTAACTCATGAGGGTATATTTACATAATTAGATAGTAGCCGATATTCTTAATTTTATTTTTAAAACAAAGACATATTATAAATAGAAATTGAGGAGTTATAGAAGGATGTATACAACTTGAACATACATCGAAGCAGCCCCGTTTTTATTGGCTAAGCGATAAACAGAATCATTAAAACGTAGATTTGTGCTCTTAGAGAGTTGATGATATTGCTCTTTTTCACGTAGATTACTGTTGAGAACATATAGTAAATAATTTTGATCCAAATGATCGTAAGTGTAAAACCCATTCGCATTTGTAAAGGCCCATTACGGTTTGGTATGATCACGAGAAGATGGGTTATGTGGCGGTACAAATTAGGAAATGAGGGATTAATTTTTTTATAATTAGCATTAAACCATTACAAGTGTGGGACCCAATAGTTTGGTAATCCAGTCTGGCTCTCTTATTACAGGTTGTTGTCTTCAAATAAAGAAGATGCTGCCTTCTGGAGATGATGCAAATTCCTTTCAGCGGATATTCCTAGAAAATCGACTCTTAGAGAAAAACCCTTGAGAAAATCCCAAATCTACTCGGTTTTCATATTTTTCTTGTCATCCAAGCAAGAAGATGACTTGTGCCAACACAGTTTCTGGTAAATTCTTCTCGAGGGTTTATGTTTTTAACAGTTGATTTAATCTTTCGCTTATCGCTTCGATGAGAAGATATCTCCTTCTTAATTCGTTTTTGACTGGGTGTATTTTTATTTTGAGATTCTTACAAGCCAATTTGCTTATCGTCATCGCAGATTTTTCTATGGTTTAGTAATGATTTGATATTTGTTGTGTGTGTGTGTATGTGTTAGGTGATGAACATCATTCGGACATGAAGTTTCATGGTGGTGACATTGATGAGAGCAAAGTCAAAGCGCCAAACATGTTTGAACGCGCCAAAGAGGAATTCGACGCTGTTATCGGGGCTATTCATCAACACAAGAGTTCCAGGTTTGCTTTGCTTCTCTCTGTCTAACGCTAATGAATAAAGAGGATTCAGACACGTTGATTATGCAATTGCTTACGTTAGCATCAGTTAACGTGTAGAAGAAGTTTTCTATATGTGTAAAATTGTTATAAACCCTTTTTTTTTTTCAGGGACGAATCTGATCAAATAGAATTTAAATCCGAGAAACCAGGTACGATTTTTCTCTCAACATTGCATCAATATCGTTGTAACATCAATAACAACAATGTTTGTCTAGTTTATGAGTTATTGGTGTTTGATTCTTGATTCTTGTTCTGTTTCACATGGTTTTGAGCAGAAGATGGAAAAAAGAAACTGGATATGATGAGAAAGACCAAGGAAGAAATCAAATCTCTATTCCATTCCAAGGAAAAACCTCATCAACACAAAGAAACTCATGGAAGGAGTGATGATATCGATGAGAACACACATGTGGATGAAGTGAAGGCTCCCAATGTTTTCGAGAGAGCTAAGGAAGAGATCGAGGCTGTCATCAGCACCATCCATCCCAAGAAGAATGAGACTGACGGTTCTGATTCTCCTAAGCGTTCTGTCTCACCGGAGAAGGAGAAAGCTGGATTGGGATGCTCTCTTGGAAAGGGGCTGGAAAAGATTTGTGCTCCTTGGGGGGATGATAAAAAATATTGAGTTATATTCATATGATTGGTGATCATGAACTTGTTTGCTAATTGTTGTGACCAAATTTGGTTGAGTTTCAATGAGTTTGTTGATTTGTAGGGTACTCCATTTTTAGTTGTTACCTTAGCAGACTAACGCTTGTTTTATTCATATTTAACCCTCGGTCTTTTTTTTGTTTTGTCTTTTCTATGTTGCTACTTCTTCTGGAATTTACAGTAGGGCAGTTATACTAGGACTGAACATTTTATTCGTTAAATTTGATTTGATTCCTTATTCGTTTCGATTCGATCTGAAAATTCTGGATATTCGTAAACTTTCGAATCAAAACAAATACTAAAAATCTCAAAGACCTTTCATTTCTCAGCTCTTTCTTTAGATGGTGATCATTTTTGTAAGAATGCTAATCAAAATGACTATGTTATTTTTGTAATGCAACTATGAGATTAAATAACTTGATGTTTGGTTGTCCATCAACTTTCTATTCAAATAGATTTATGGGGATCTTCCCACACTTAATAAGGATTAAGAATATTACAAGTGAAACTTTTTGATGTATTTGTTACTTTGATATGACTGTTAATTTATGGAGAATACAAAAAAATGAAAAAAGAATAAAATAAGAAGAATACATAATCATGTTAATTTCAAAATTTACTTTGAGTAGAAAGCATGAGTTAATAAATATTCATATAAATAAAAATAATATTTGTTACAGTAAATATTAAAATGTTAGTTAAATCATATGTGTACAAACTTCAATTAATAAACATTCATATTAAAATATATTAGATAATTTTGTTAATATCATTTAAGTTTAATTATATACCATATAAAATAAATAATTAAGTATTTTGATTTTTTACCAACAAAGCAATATTGTAAATACACAGAGGGATGATTTTTGTTTATATATTTACTCCAGTTTAACTATATATGTAATAGTTACTCGCTTCTCAATTAATACTCCCTCTGTTCCTAAAAGATAGATTTTCTAGTGTTTTCACACATATTAAGAAAACACATTAAATCATTATCGTTTTCAGTAATTTTCAATTTTCAACAACTTTTAGCCAATAGTAATCTAATAAAACCAATTAATTTTTTTTTAAACTTGTAATTTTCTCATAGAAAACATAGAATATACATCTTTTTGAAACAAAATATTTTTCCAGAACATGAATCTTTTAGGAACGGAGGGAGTATATTTTTACTGCATAATACGTAAATAAACATAAAATAAATAATAATATGTATAAATGATTTGTATACATAATTAATGTTCATTCCGCACAAGCACGGCTCTTAAAAATTATTTATTATTTCAAATATATAATTTTTCATATCAAAAGGAGATGATGAATTTTAACATCCGGATGATATTATTGAAGCCCAATGTATATATGTTTTAAAAAATCAAAAATATCAACAAACATTGGCCTATTCATCAACTTTTTATTAATGGACGAAGTTATGACATTATAGTTGTACGATCAAAATTAGTATTCAATGATTATTAATATATAAATTTCATCCTGCGTATATGCGCGGTTATCACCTAGTTAGCTTATGAAATGTGTTGGATGATAATTACACAGCTTTATATAGTAGAGTTACATGAATCATACAATTAGAGAAAGAATCATACAATTTTTAGAAATATATAGTAGAGTAGGTATAGTGATTGAGTGAATCATAGCCTCATAGGAGTTATATTTCATTTGTACCAAATACCAGTGATATATTTTTCTACAAGTTCCCACATTTGATGAATGTTCATGTGTGCTTCACGTCTCGGGGAGATCTGCTATCTGATGAAGTTGTAAGTTATAGAGTACTCTTGGAGACTAGTATAATAGTGAAGAGATGAATTGAAGAGGCATGTTACTAGTAGTCAAGTTTTATCAGATTTTAATATTCCTCAGATGGTAAAGTCAGGAGGTGTCTCATGTCTCACAAGAGGTATTGAACAAAAGAGGAGACGGACTAGTAAGACTACTTGTTCTGGTGCTAATTATATTATCATCTCCTATGTGTCTTACATATTTGAGTTTTAGCAGTGTTTTTGTAACATACAAAGTCTATAACTGAATATTGTTAAAACAAACTCAACAATTGTAGTCAATACGGTCTGTGAATCAAATTACCATATGCAGCCGATATTAAATAAAATTTTGTAAGATATGATTTACCAACTAGATACAAAAAATGTGGCATGGACACATAGTCAAACCCTAAGAACTGAATTGAAAACGCGACTTAAGATGAATCTCCCTAATGATTCTTTATTTCTCAGTTTTCCTTTTGATGTCTATATGGATTTTTAGTATCCTGTTAAGTATTTTTAGTTACCTAAATAGTTTAGCTTAGATAATAAGAACTTGGTCCAACCATTAATACCAAATCGGTGTTTGATCCAGTTTTCTTTTTCTTTATTGGTTAAGGCAAATCATTCATTCTGGTCCGGTTTTCTAATTTAAAAGATCTCAGTTTGGACTCGAAGACCTTAGATTGTATCCTGCCATGGAATATGGTTATTAAATTGGATGTTTAAATTAAAGGTGACCTCACATATTATACTATGAACGTGGATCTAAAGTAAGATTTTGTTTTATTTTTTATGTAAGAAGTAAAAATGCATCAAAATATGATCTTTGATGACAACTTTTCTATTGACTTCTTTCAACTCAATGCTCAAATTAGAAATTAGATTTCAAATTAAAAGTAAATATGTTGAAAACACTTTCTTTTTTGGTAATGTTTTGGAAATATAAAACACTTTGATTGAAACAAGCAAGACAATATAAAAGTTTTAACATACAGTTGTACAAGCCTATATTCGATTCTCAACTTAATGGTCCCAAACCATAGGTTTTATAGTGTGCAATTTTCTTGGTCTTATTTTGATAGAGTATGCAAACAAAAAAAAAATTGTGCACAAAGAATGTACATGATAGAGTACCATGGACATCTATTTTTCTGACTTGTTTGTCTTATAACTAGTAATTTTATTCTTACTCCATCCTCATCTAGCTCTATCTCTGACTCATTAGTCATGATTCCTTTGTCTTTCTCTTGAGCCTGTATCAAAATACAAGTGATAAAGTCTTATACTTGAGTTTCTAGTTGATAAACTTACAGTAAATAGCTTCTTTTTTCTCTTGTCTTCATCATCTCCTCTTCCACCTCTTCTACCTTTTGTTGACATTTAGAATTGAAGAGAGAAAATAAGGTTTGAGTTATGTTCTCTTTGGTCTCCTCTTCTTTGTTGTTTCTAAGTTATTATTGTTGATATATTTAATACCTAGCTATCAACACCAAAACTTTTTATACCGTTTTATGGGAGCTTTAAGATTAGTTGATAGGTTAATAAATACATAAAAATCAGTTTGCTATCCTCTCTTGACCAATTTTCAAAACTTTGTACCATACAACATTACAACTTTGAACCTCTCTTCTTCACTTTTAATAAACTTTCTTCACTTTAATATTTTATATTTTTCAAAATAAGGAAACCAAAACGGTAGGAATAATTTCCCGTCCCTCTATCTCTCTCTGGCTATCAGTTAATAAGTTATCACATAAACTAAGTAATGGAGCTCTTTTTTTTTTTTTTGTCACAAAAGTAATGGAGCTCTAATTAAGCAATTACCTATCCTCTTTATTTCTTCAATTTCTCATACGCTTGTCTTTATTAAAAATAACAAATTCAAATTTTCGGAAACTATAAGACAAAACTGATTCCTAAATTTTCTTACACCACTACTAACATGTTTAAATTTCAAAGAAAGAGTGTCATGAATTGTTTACTAACATGAATCATGATTTCAAACACTTTTTTTCCAACAATTTCAAACCGTCTAACTTCTTTATAACTTCAAGCAGGAAAATATTCTGATATACCCCAGTTGGAAAATAACTATTCTAACTACCCCACTATTTTTCTCACTGCCCCACTTTTTTTTTTGTTCGTAGTAGTTTCTAGTAATTCAAGGTAGTTTGTTTTTTGTTCATAGTAGTTTCTAGTAATTTAAGGTAGTTTCTAGTAATTTATAGTAATTCAAGGTAGTTTCTAGTAATTCATATTACACATAATATTGATTCATTAAGGGTTATTGATTTTTTAACCATACTTAGACTTTGAGCAAAAAAAAAAAATCAAATTTATGATGGGTTAAAATAGAATGAAGATGGTAGTGAGTGGGGCAATGTAGAATTTAGTCCCTTCAAACAACTCATTGATTTCTCCTTTTTTTTTTTGGACAATGATTTCTCCTATTTCTTTCTTTTATCAACGTTTCTTCTTCAGTTTTTTCCAGTGTTTTGAGTGTAGTAAAAAATCTATACAGTTTTATATTTCTCCTTTTCAGAATAATTTTCTTCAATTTTCAATTCAATGCTTTCTTATTCTTTTAATTATTCTTTTATGCATGATTCAGGTTGAAAATGGTACTTAATAAACTCCAGTTTCAAAGAGTTCTTCAAACAAAAAAGGAAACTCAGAGTTTTGTCGGTAATTCAGGTAACAATACGTATATATGAACCTGCTATATACAAACTGATTATTTACAAATAGTTGTGTTACGGTTTAACTATATATATTTCACAAATATGTTTCTTATAACAAAACATATTCAATATTTTACAAATCTGTTTGAGTCTATTATACAGAAACTGGAGATTTTATATATGTTTCTTATCATTGAATTTTATGGCAGTAATGATTGTAGAAAAGGCGATCGAGAAGAATCTTAAAATGCAGGTTCAGTAAAAAAAATCATAAAATATGTTGTTTACCACTTTCTTGCGGTTAACATAGAAAGCTTTAGTGTTATTGAATTTTGTTTGGGTGAATTTTTAAGTTTATCATGGATATAGAGCAAAATAAAAACTAGAGATCATCTATACTATTAAAGCAGGATCCTATTGTTAAAATTTTGGATTCTACCCCTAGATTTTTATTACATTTATAAGATAGTATCACTATTTATTTTTAAAATCTTAATTAATTAAACAATTTAATATCTCCTATATTTATGGTAACTGATAATATTTCCTATTTTGTGATTAATAATAATTTTTCTTTTATGAAAATTATGATTTTCTATTTAATTTTAATATCATATTTCCGTGCATCATATTATTTAGCGATCAAAAATTATAAATTATTATTTACCGTTCCATTTTATCCATAATAATGATATGTCAATTCAATTTGTTTTAAAAACTAAATTTTAGATATAAAATGAGTAAAAATGTAAACTTATCATAGGTTATTAATAACGAAAAGAAACTAATATTGTTATATGAATAAATTGTGTTTTTTTTTCTATTTCAATTTTTTTCATTTTTTCAAATGACAAGAAAGTTTTTATTAAAGAAATTACAAAAAATCAATTTTCTTTAATATTAAAAATATGAACTGTTTAACAAATTTTTAAAAATATATTATCAGTTTTTATGGGGTTATTTAACGGATCAACGGATATAATAATACAGATTAATAGCGGGTTTTAAGATATATACCGGGTTGGCTTAAATTTTTAATTAGTAAATTTTTAATTAGTAAATTTTTAATTAGTAAATTTTTAATTAAATCTTAACTGGATTATATAAAAATTGTCGGATGTACCAGTTCAACTATGGATCTGGGTCGGATATGGAAACATTACGTGAAAATCAAACATTATAATAGAACTTTTTTAAATATTAATAAAACAATTTTAAATTTTTGTGTTTGAATAATTAATTTAAATAAATTTTATCAGAATGGTAAAAATATATCCGCGCTTTTAAAGTGCGGGTAAAAATCTAGTTGCCATTAAAGAACATGAAGGTAGCATATCAGTAGTAAAGTGTGGACGAGATTAAAGTAATAATTGTAAACAATAGTATCTTAGCTTATAATGATTACAAGTTGTTGTAGTTTTCTATATATATTATCAACAATTTATGGTTTTATGCAAATACAAACTAATTAACACTCTTCTAGGTATATCATCTATAATTAATCTACTTTATGTTAGTATATTTTAACAAGAAAATGTAGTGTTTAATACATGTTAAAGTTACCAAATCCTATACGTACGGGGCTAAACACTAGTAATCATCATATTTTACTATCGTTCTCCATCCTTACATATACATATTACACGGTATCGTTGATATCGCTGGATGCATATTACTAATCATCATCTCAAGAGTAATCTACGTCTACTGGAATCTTAGCCAGAAGATTGTTCCATGAGTATCTCCAATCCGTTGTCCTCTCCAAAACAAGTAAATTATTTCACTAAACAAGTTATGTAGGCTTGTAAACATTTTATTTCTTCTGCTCTTTAATTTGAAAGCCAATCTTCAAAAAAAAAAAAAAAAAAAACAAGTTATGTACATATATATATATATATATATATATGAATATACAAACGAAATGTTTTTTCTTATGCCTTACATGAAACTTCACTCGATACCCAACATTCTTTTGCTTGATTTCGTCGATTTTGTTTACTGTTGCTTGCATTCAGGAGGCCTCTCCCCTTGTTGCCCATCGTGAAACTGAGGTCTGCCTCCTTTCTGCAATTTGATTTTAAAAAAGAACATAAATATTGATTTTATTTCATTATCACAAACATAAGACATTGATTTGCAAAAGCAGGTTTAGTCTACTCTTAATATATATATGCATGACAATGAATCTTACAAACTTTTATTTCTTTACTGTTCTGTCTATTTGTAATTCAACTTTTTAGTCATACACATGCTCAAGCTTCTATAGATACACAGATCCGTGCATTAATGTAACCTAAACACTTATTCCAGAAGGAGAATTCAATACCTTCTTTTTGGTCTTGCTTACTTCTTCTTCCTCGTCCTCATCATTGTCTATGTCAAACTCCTCTCCTTCAATAGCCTCACCAGTAAACCACAAGACAGCATGAGGTATAATCTTCTCCTGAATTGTAGAACTGCAAGAAGCAGGGAATACTTGAAAAAGCTAGAGCTTCACAATAATTGATGTCAAGAGAGCTTTATGTTCAGAAGATACATACCCTATGTCATAATCTTGTTCAATCAGATTCTGAAGTTCCTCAGCCTGGACAAAGAACAACAAACGTTAGCACAAAGTTTAACTAAAACACGGTCAAAATATGGAAACCAATCGTACTCTGTCCTCGTCAATGTCTTCATCATCATCATCAGGAACTTGGGGAGGATTGAAGAAGTTGAAGAAGCTTTCACAATCTCCAGTTTTGGTGATTGGCTTGGCATTCTTTGCACCTTTCTTAGGCTTCTTCTTAAGAATCTTTTGAGTTAAGCATTTTCCAGGATACCAATCAATCTCTGTCCTGAGAGACGGAACAAAGAAACAGAACTCAACATAGGTCAGCAAAAGATTCTGAAACTCCTCCCCAAGCATCATAAAACGAAATATGTTATGAACAAAATTACCCAATAGCCTTCTCAAGCATAGGCTCATCTTCATAAATCATGTGATATGTCTTTGTCAACAGGGTGTTTTTGAAGTACGGGTTCTGGTCGAAGAAAAACTCAAGTTTGAATCCTTTTGGTTCTTCAATGTTGCACCACTTAATATCTTTTAGATATATGAGGGCGCCTTCATCACGCTCTGTGATCTGATAGCAAAAGGAAAATAAAACTCTAGTCATTTTCCATGGATGTGATTAGAGTAACTCTAAATAAACAAACTATAGCTACAACACTAACCTCCTCGGAAATAACATCATTATTCTTCAGAGTGGTCAGCCAGAAACTAGGGACTCCTTTCTCTGCAAACCAAGACAGCGAAATAAGCAAATTTTTTTTTTTTAATTAAATATTATATATAAAATCTGCCCGAAAAATCGGGAACGTTGTAAGAAAAAAAAGATTTGTCATCTCCTTGAAATAAGCAATTTTTTTTTTTAATTCAAGCAATGAAAATATGTAAAATACCTTCTGCAGATTTGTCATCTCCTTGGTCCATATTAACATCCACTGAAGCTCCTTCAACTTCGGTAGCTCCATTCACAATATCATAACGCTGCACGTTGCACATGTCATGCAAGTTTCAAGAAAAAAAAATCGATAAATGATTTAGCCAAAACAGATGAAACAAAAAAAAAAACAAATTTCATCTGTATTTATTAAATGGTTCTGATTCAGGTAGAGTAATTAGTAAAAAAGTTCAAAATAGTTATGAACTTGTCAAAACCAAATTTACCTTGGTATACAAAGGTTGATATAACTTATGATACTTGGCTTCGAGGGCAGCTCTTTCCTCACGGAATTTCGTCTCTATTTCATCATGTTTGCCCTAAAAGGAAAAGGATTCTTGATAATCATCAAAATGATGCACAATACTATTTTCACATTTTGACATTACTAGATCTTGACAATGCTAGGAAGATATTCTCATATAAACAAAGCGATTAAAGATACAAATTCACCAGAAACCTTATCAATCTACAAATTTGACATTCATCATTTTAGAGTACGCACAAAAGAGATATTCTTAAATAACCAAACAGGTACAAATTCAAGATCATATCCACAAGAAGCCTTATCAATTTACAAATTTTACATTCATCATCTTAGAGCACCCGCAACAATAGATCCTTAGGGGGAATCCTTAGGAAAAAAAGAAGGACATTTCAGATTATATAAGGATATTTCAGATTTTTTCTTTAAAAAAAAACTGACAAATCGCGGACCGCCACGTGGGCAGTGGAGCCCGTGAATAGTGTAAGGATCAATCCTTACATAAGGATATTATTAAAGTCCTTAACTGTTTATGGGACCCAATGATTATAAAATTAATATTTCCCTAAGGATTCTCCCTTGAGGATCTATTGTTGCGGGTGCTCTTAAACTAGGTACAATAGATAATCTGATATAACCCCAAACGGGTGGCAGTTCAAGATACATGTTCACAAGAAACCTTATCCATCTATACTTACAAAACAGTAGCTCAAACTTAAAAAATACCAATGAAATATTCTCCAAACCTGAATCTCCCTTAAGACCTCAACACGCCTTCTGATTTTAGGAGTCAGATTCTCTAGCACATCAGAACGCTGTCGAGCCAGATTCTGCAGCTTCTTCTGTGAATCAAGAAACATATAAGAATCACATCAAATCAACTAAAACATAGAGCACGAAGCTAAGCTACGGAAACGTCACTGAAAGCTCAGGAAACGAAATCCTTAAATCTAACATTTCGTCAAGTATAAAATCTTCTAGAAACTGACCTTGAGAGCGTTGACAAGGCCTTTTAGGTTCTCATCTTTAAGAGCTGCATGCAGATTAAAGAACTAAGGGATTATAAAAACTTTGACTAAGACGAAGAAGCAAACAAATGAGACGGAGACAGATAAATAAATTACCAGAAGTGTGATCGCCGACGTTGAAACTGCCCTTATCGTTGCTCATTTTTCCGGTCAATTCGAGAGAGATGAGGTTTGAAAGTGGTGGTGGAGAGATTTGAGGAAGGAGGGACTCAACAACAACACACAAATTGCGCCTTCCTTCTTTTATACAACTAACGTAACTCCAACTGCCATTTCTTTTATTTTCCCTCGCTATCATTATTTCTCGTTTTTTTTCCTTTTTCTATTAATTGATTTAACAATTAACATGCTAAATTAAATGTCATGTTTTGGTATATTAAGGAAATTGTGATATTAATTTTCAAATAAGGCTCCATCCAAAATTAATAAATAGAAATTCGCTTTCCTTATTATTATTGATTTCCTCAAATAGGCTGCTATTGTGGTTGTACATGATTACCAAATTCTTATTGTAAGGTTGTGGAGGTCAGACGAAAATGTCTGTGTAGAAGAAGCTGTAGTGTTGGATTTATATATCTGCTATCTCATTTGATTTACAAGTAGAAATCACTTGCTCGTCACAAAACGAGATACATCCACACTTTTTTCCTCTTAGCCAAAGGGGACTCCAGGATCAGGCTCCAGTTCGATGGAAAACAAAGGGGAGTCCAGGATCATCTTCAGGACCAGCTCGGGCAAACACAACAGCGTCTTTGTCTACACACAGAGAGCAAAACACAACACAATATCAATTTTATCCGATAAAGTAGCTACTTATTCCGCTAAAGTATTTTTAAGAGAGTGAAGAGAAAAGAGTGTACCAGAGTCTTCACATAGCATGGGAGGAGGAGGCTCCACTTCAACAGAAGCAATCTCTGCACACATACAAACATACACAAGTTAAGATAGGAATATAAAGATAGCAGCCAAAAGAATACTAAAGCAGAAACCATATACACCTTCCTCTGTCGGCTTGAGCCTGAAAAGGAGAAGTTTATGCTGTCTCCCGCGTTGCCACAGTTTAGCTTGATAGATTTTGGACTCAGGGGTGGATGAAGAACTCATATCCACAGCCCAGAATGTCAACCAACACAAAAGACCATTAACAAACTGATAGTTCGCTTGAATGTGCTCCGCTAACACAAGTTTTGTTCCCTAAATGAATTAAATTAAAAAGCTTCCTTAGGGTGTCTCTATTTTCTCCAAAAGCATATATACATTCAACAAAGGAAGTAAGGATCCAAATAGTAACCTTAGCTTCGTTTTGTCTGGCTATGGCAAAGAGTGTCGCCTCACGGACAATCTCGTCAGGGCTTCGTGTATTGCAAAAACCTCGTGGTGGATTATCCAACGATTTAATGTAGAAGGCGTAATCAAACTGATCCCAATCAACCGCGAAACCCTAAAAACGAAAAAAACAGATTCCCAAAAAATATCAGTGTCCAAACTTTTCAAAGACAAGTAGAGTATTAGAGATCGACATATATATTCAGACAACTGCTTATAATAAACAGGGTTTCGAATCGTGAAACCCGCTCATCTAAATTTCATAATATCAAAGTACAGATATTTATACCTCGGATTTCTGGAACTGGTAGTAAAACTTCAAGTACTGTCGCACATATTCATCGTCTTCCAATTTTCTGCACTTGAGATCCCTCTTTTTGTTAATTGATTTCGATGATCCTTCGAAAGCTCCGTGATACTTCCGTATCTTAAGAGGACGAACGCTAACCTCCGCCAAAACAGATTCCGCCATGTTCCAAACCCACACGCACCTTCTCGGAGGACAAAAGAGCACAAGAGAAGAGATGATAATAATCGTTTTTTTTTTCCTTTTTCTCAAGGACGAGACGAGAGGAACTCTTACCTGTAATGTAAAGAAAGATATATATATATAGAAGGCTCAATAAAATCACACGAGAAAAGCCCGTGACGGTCTCATGAAGGCCCGTTATCATTCGTTTGATCGTAACATATATCTCTAATCAGAAAGTTTTTTTTTTCTTCTTGGCACTACAATCAGAAAGTTAAATTGTTTTCTTTTTCACTATACCTTAGCTTTGTTGACAAATAAATTTAAACATCTTTCTATATATTCAGCCTCAAATATCCATTATAGATTTTTGTTTACATCACTCGCAAATTGCCAATCCCATTATTATTTTATTTTTAATCAAGCTAAGGGTTTGTCTAAATTATTAAATATTTTTAATCTAGCCTATTTTTTTAGTGATGTAGCCGTTATACCAACATTTATTTTGGAGCAATTCTAGTAGGTTGTCCTGAAAAGACAGTTTGAGTGAACAAGAAGCGCGCGCTTGATTGTAAATACTTGAAAGAAATTTTAGAGCAAAAATCAACAGTAGCTGAAAATTTAGATGGTTCAGAACAGTACACAACAAACGATACAATATTTAACTTGCGTCTCTGCTGTTGCTTCCGGGACAACTGAGTTTGTGGAGAAAGGGACATAAAATGTCGTCATTAAACTCATATACAAAGAGAAAGAGTTGTTTTTCAGCAGGAACTTATGTTATACATGGTGTTCGTCACCAAACCCGTATATATGAAGGTAAAATTTGGGCAAGAGCTTAAAATTTAAATGAAAAACCTATAAAGATATTAATCTTCCCAAGTTTGACAACTAACATAGGAAATCTTCTTCTCTCATGGAGCTCACTTTGTTTTTATTCCTTTTGCCAAAGTATATCCCATCTTGTTTTTAAATTTTTGTAAAGCTTTACAAACATTTCTCATATTTATCTGAAATTCACATCCTTGGCAAAAAGAAAAATGTAAATGAGATACATCTGCATTTTTTTCTCTTACAGAACAAAGCTATCAGGATCACGACCAGCTGCAGTTTAACGTAAGACAAATGGAGAAAGAGGATCAACTTCAACAGAAGCAATCTCTGCACACACACATACACAAGTTAAGCTATATGAACATAAAGATAGCAGCAGGGCCGGGTCTGAGCCCATTTCTAGGGATGTTAATATGGGTAATTACCCATGGGTTTACCCAAATCCATTGATAATGGGTTGTGTTTTTATCCATCTAAAACTAATTGGGCTAAACATGGGTATAAAATTTTAAAACCCATATTAGATTAGGTAAATACAAGGGGGTAATGGATACTCATGGGTACACTTTTAATGTTTTAAATAAACCATAATTTTATTTTTTCTATCCAAACTTAAAAAATGAATTTATCCGTCAGAACTGTAAAACGAGTTTTTTCGCCAAAATCGGAAAATTGACTTTTCCTGCAAAACCACAAAAACATGATTTCCCGTCAAAACCGGAAAACATGTTTTCCCACCAAAACCGGAAAAATGTGTTTTCCCGCCAAAACCGGAAAAAGTGTTTTCCCGCCAAAACCGCAAAACATGATTTCCCGTCAAAATCGCAAAACGAGTTTTCCCGCCAAAACCGCAAAAACGTGTTTTCTCGCCAAAATCGAAAAACATGTTTTCCCGCCTAAACCGCAAAAACGTGTTTTCCCGCCAAAACCGCAAAAACGTGTTTTCCCGCCAAAACCGCAAAAACGTGATTTCCCGTCAAAACCGCAAAAACGTATTTTCCCGTCAAAACCGCAAAAACGTGTTTTCCCGCCAAAACCGTAAAAACGTGTTTTCCCGCCAAAACCGCAAAAATGAGTTTCCGGCCATACTGGAAAAACTAGTTTCTAGGAAACAAAAATCTGCATAATCTCTTTAGAACAAATAAAATAGTAGCTTGGGTACCCATGGGTTAACCTATATCCTACTGGGTTATTTTTTTGGGTTTTAAATTAACCTTGATGATTGTGGGTTTTCGTGGGTAGGATATAAACTGGGTTGGGTTTTTTGTGGGTTGGGCTAGGCTGGGTTATTTTACCCATTTTAACAT
This sequence comes from Eruca vesicaria subsp. sativa, assembly GCA_932364175.1. Classification (NCBI taxonomy): domain Eukaryota; kingdom Viridiplantae; phylum Streptophyta; class Magnoliopsida; order Brassicales; family Brassicaceae; genus Eruca; species Eruca vesicaria. The sequence goes on from CAKOAT010469598.1 coordinate 50,458, forward strand.
CCCTACCCATTCCCATGAAACATTTGTATAGGACCCCAACATGTAAAGGGCCCCCAATTTTTTTACATATGTTTATTTTTTTTCATTAATTTTATATAATACATAAATAATTTTGAAAAATATGAAATTATTTATGTGATAAAATAAAGAATTTTTTTATATATTTTCCTTTGGTTTATTAAATTATTTTAGTGTATAGTTTTTTTCATATCTATACTATTAAAACTGAAGTACAATTTGGAAATAACCCTAATTTTTCCTCAATATTTACCATTCCATGCCATTGGTCTTTTGGTCATTTAACACATTTTATAATCAGCCTCTTTCAAGTCAAATATATCCGATGAAATTAACATTTGACAGAACCAATCAAAATCAGATTAATCTCGGTTTGCTTTCTTACTGCCGCAAAAGAAAATTCATTTAAAAATTAAAATTAACCAAATCCGTAAGACCAAAAGCATAAAAATAACATATATTATACATGCTAACATATTAAATACTATTAAAATCATCATTAACCAAGCATGTAAGACCGAAGCAAACCGGATGCAATCTTATGGTTTGTATAACTCATTAGTTATCATTAATTACCTCCACAATTAGAAAATATTTAATCTGAATTGATTACAAATTCCTTTCATGGAATTTGTTTGCACTTTATAAATGTGATACTGGTCAGAGATTCTCGATATATACAACCTACATTTGCTCCATACAATAACACAAAAATCACTCACCTTCCATAACAACACCTATATTTTAGCTATCACATTAACTAAAACGAAATTAATCATTCTTAACACAATCTTTTTCTTCCAATAAACATGTTATATTCCTATATACTATCACATAAATTAGAAAGTGGGTAATTTATATATTTCTAATTCGATTATAGACTTCCATATATATGAATATTCCTTTTATTAAACGAAATAAAAATCATTTGCCATTTTATTGTTACACATCTATGGGGATGATTGGTTGAACTGTAGCTGTAAAAATTTTACTGTAGAAAATAGTCTGTAACATTTTTTGATTTAGCTGTAAAAGATGTAGCTTTAAAATTTATTGCTACAACAACATATTTTCTACAGCAAAAAAATGTGGCTTTAGAAAATAAGGATTTTACAACCATTTTTTTAGCTTTTTGCTGTAGCTTTAAAAAATATGATAAATCATGATTGGTGATTTAAATGTTGTAGATAAAATTTAAAGCTAAAGTCAGCACTTACAACCCAACCAATCACCCTCTATATCTCTAATCTTTTTAAAACGAATGGTTAATAATTACTTTAAAAACATATCTTTTCTTTTTAAAGGAATATACACGGAGGTTTTCTTTTTTACAGTTTGCAAGATTCTTTATATTTTTCAATAGAATGTCATTGAAATTAAAACTCTATAATTTTACTTATATATGGGTTTTAATATATGTTTAAGATCCACTAATTTTAAATCAAAACCAAATTATCTAAAACTAAATTTCCTAATTCAATTTAAAAAATGGCATTTGTTAATAAAATTGCTAGAACTCTTCTTTTAGTGTGATCTTTTTTATTGTTACTGTTTAAATAAATTATTTTTTAAAAAATATATCTATAAATATAATTTTAAATTATAATTTCAATCATCAAATTTATATAATAATTTAATAAACTCACACAATCTAAACAAGATATTCTAATATTTTACACTTAATTGTTAGAAAAAAGACACGAAACAAAATGAACAAAATACACCGACATCAGTGCTCAATAACCTATAAAACATAAATATAAATACTGATTTTCCACGAGATAGATGTTCATTTCACTTCACTTGAATCAATATAGTAAATGGAAATGGTAGAGTTTTATTGATACAAAGTTGGAAAGGACACATATGATGTAAACGGTCTTTTTCTTTTGAATTAAATTTAATATTCAATTCAAAAAATATATGTTAATGTTTTTTACAATTAATACAAACATATATTTATAGAGAACATACATCCGCGCGGACGCGCGGGTCAAAAGCTAGTGTAATTTATAAAACAACAAAACCAGATTATAAAAAAAAAACTGGAATGGGGCCCATTAACACAGGCCCGGCTCTGGATAGCAGACAAAAGAACATTTAACAATAAAAGTGAATAATCTCTCATAATTGTATAAAGTATGTTATTTCAGTGGTAAAACATATTATATTGTTATTCTTTGTATAAATTATAAACATTTGTTATGCATTTTAGTGTTTACTATATAGGTGATGTATGATACTTGATGCATGGTACTAGAATAAGGAAATAACAAATTTGGAAAATAAAATCATGGTGGGTAATGCAGTAGAATAAAGAACTACAGGAAAACTTGAAAAAAGAAAAAAGAAAAAGTAGAGTTCACCGAAAAAGAAAGAAGGAAGAAACTGAAAATTATAATCATGTGCTTTAGTTAAATACATTTGTTATTAGTAAAATGTAATTTCAGAGATTCACTATTCCACCGATAAAGTTAGAATATAATATACATTAATTAATTTAAACTTGCTCAGTTCGACTTCTATATTATTTCAGTCTTTTCTAAGCAGTACATAGAATCTGCGAATGAAAACTTTTTTAATATATATATATATATATATATCCATTTAAAGTTTTTTTGAGTTAATCCATATAAACTTATATGAGTTATTCTTGGATTTATTCCTTATAGTGAACCTCTAGGTTTACCATCCAATAGAGCACGAGCATTTCACCGATGAGGTAGCCCTTGCAATTGAGACTATACAACATGTCAACATAGTATTTCCACATAGCTAGAAGAAGAATTAAGTGGTGATTTACGACAAGTAGCGAGTGATGGAGTAAAATTTCAACAGAAGTATTTTTTTTCCTTAGTGAGTAACTAATTTGTAACATGTCTGAAAATAGTTTCGGAGAAGGTAACGTTGTCTGAATTTGTTTGGTTCAGGGGATAGAGGCTGTAACTTTTCCTCAAGAACCTGAAGTTACTGAATTACTACAATTATTGCAGATTATGTAAATGAGAAACAGCCACATTTGTAAGGTATATAATTCACCAACTAGACATAAAAAGTAGTGAATTACGACAAGTAGCGAGTGATGGAGTAAAATTTCAACAGAAGTATTTTTTTCCTTTAGTGAGTAACTAATCTGTTACATGTGTGAAAAATGTTTCAGAGAAGGTAACGTTGTCTGAAATTTGTTTGGTTCAGGGGATAGAGGCTGTAATTTTTCCTCAAGAACCTGAATTAATACAAATATTCGCTGTCATTCTATCTCAGAGGAATCTCTATATCTAGCTTATATGTTGTAGTGTCTTTTGTTGGTAGAGTTTGTTTAAACTCTTCTCTTGGTTGTAGTTCGAATGTTTAAAGATTAATCAAAGTTTGGTTGTGTTTCAAAAAAAAATGTAAATGAGAAACACCCACATTTTTTTTCTCTCTTAAGGATCGAATAGAAAGGGGACTCCAGGATCAGCTCCAGTTCGATGGAAAACAAAGGGAACTCCAGGATCATCTTGGGGACCAGCTCGTGCAAACACTACAGCGTCTTCTTCCACACAAAGAGCATTAAAACCCAACACAATTCAATGTAATACGATAAAGTATATACCTACTTATTCTGCTAAAGTATTTTTGAGTACCAGAGTCTTCACATAGCATGGGAGGAGGAGGCTCCACTTCAACAGAAGCAATCTCTGCACACATACAAACATACACAAGTTAAGATATATTTGAACATAAAAATAGCAGCCAAAAGAACACTAAAACAGAGAAACGGAATCAATCACCTTCGTCGGTCGGCTTGAGCCTGAAAAGGAGAAGTTCATGCTTTCTCCCGAGTAGCCGAATTCATATCCATCGCCCAGAATGACAACCAACACAAAAGACCATTAACAAATTGACAATTCGCCTGAATATGCTCCACCAACACAAGTTTTGTTCCCTGAATAAATTAAATTAAAAAGCTTACTTAGGGTGTCTCTATTTTCTCCAAAAGCATATACACCAAGATCCAAAGACTTAACTAACCTTAGCTTCGTTTTGTCTCGCTATGGCAAGGAGTGTCGCCTCACGGACAAGCTCGTAGGGGCATCGTGTAGTGCAAAAACCTCTTGGTGGAGTATCCGATGATTTAATGTAGAAGGCGTAATCAAACTGATCCCAATCAACCGCGAAACCCTAAAGACAGATTCCCAAAAAATATCATAGTCCGAACTAAACCAAACTTTTCAAAGACAAGTAGAGTGTTAGAGATCGATCTATATTCAGACAACTGCTTATAATAATTAGGGTTTCGAATCGTGAAACCCGCTGATCTAAATTTCATATCAGATCAAATAGGAATTCTATGGATTTTAACTTTTTATCCATAAAGCTAACTTTTAAAATAATAATATTTACAAAAATTTCATTTTGGAAAATAATGTAAGCTTTAGAAATTATTTAAAAATTTATGGGTTTTGATGAAGGATATCTCTTAGAATTTAATTATTTTCATTTTTTCAAGTAGTTTTTGGTTTTTGTTTTCTAAAATCCATTTTTCATCCGATCAAGCTTTTTGAGAAATATTCTTTTTTAAAATCTAGAAAAATTAGTTTTTAGTATAACTATCTATTTTCTGGCATAAACGTCTCTAACTCTTCGAGAAATTCTTTCGTCACTCTCCCGTTATTATCACTGTGTGAATACATCCAGTTTCGCAACTCGAAAATATTTCCAAGACCAGACATTTATTTTTTCTTTGATCAAGCTTAAAGCTGATTTTTTTTTTGGTGTGTTTGAAATGAATCACAAATGGTAGTGTTTATAGAAATTTTTGAATCTGAACATTTACTAGGAAATTGCGAGGAAAGGTAGGTACAAAACACATTTTAGATTTAAAATAGATATTTTCTAGCCAGTTTCTCGCTAATTAGAAGTAAAAGAACATTTCATCCTAATTTCGTAGTAATGTTTTACGTGAAATTTACGAGAAAAAATTTTACTACGAGATTACGAAGAAATGTTCTTTTGCCACGTAGTTTCCTCGTAATTTTACTATGGCCTTACGAGGAAACAGTTTTCTCGTTTGTTTACGAGGAACTTACTTTGCTTCTAATTTTCCTCGTAAAGCCGAAGTAATCTCGTAGTAAATTTACGAGGAAAGATTTTTCCTAGTAAAATGCAAAGTTTTCTTGTAGTGAATATACTTTCTTATGCCAATAACATATAATGTATTATGTATAAAAGAGAAGTTACAGAGTAAGTTATTTTTTACCAAAAAAATCATAATAATGGATCCCAATATTATAGGAATTGGAAGAATAGTTATAGAATACTAAAGTCACGTAACAAATAGATATGTATATTAAAGAGATCAGTTAGTTTATTTAAAAAAGGTTCAGTGGCAAAAGCTGTAATATGCCAAGGAGTAGTAGGGGTAATAATTAATAGTGATTCTAAATTAATAATATTGACTAGATTTTGACATGTCCTTCAAAGAACGCGTATATTTTTTTTTAATTTTTTGAGAAATTTAATTTATATATATATGTATTTATATTTTTTTTTTATAAATATAGAACAACCTAAATTTTGTGAACAAAAATATGGTTACTTATTTAAAAAAAAAATATTAAAAGAAGATGTTTTGTGATTAAACCTAGGCAAGTTTGTATCATTATATTCATTACCTACATAAATTATTATATAAAACCGAACTCATTCACGAGTCACGTTAAAATTAGTATTTTTTTACCTATCGAGAAAAGTGGATCCATATAGTTTGCAAGTAAAGTGGCAGTTACAATTGTATTAGTCGTGTTTATGTTATGCTGTCAGTTAACTATTAAAAAAAATATTGGTTCTAAACCATTAGACCAAACATATATCAACTGGTCAAATTCTTAATTTAATAGAATAGATAAAATTATTTTTAATATTTTAGTTTAGAGATTATATATAAAATATAATAATTCACTATTTTAAATATTTTACATTAATAAATTGATTGTTATTAATTGATGTTAGTAATAGCATTTATTGTTATTGATACAATCAGGCATAAGGAAATCAATGTATCTAATAGGTGAATTACTTGTTGTCAATGACTGTCGTTAATAATGTGATTGATGTATTTAGTAAATATATTGTAGTTGAATTTTCTTTCTTTGTTAGATATAGAATTTAGTGTATACGTGATCTTTTTTCTACTCAAAGTATAGTGGATCCGATAATATCTATACTATTAAAGCTGAAGTACAAAAATTAAGTGTTTGGAAACATGAATAGTAAGTATTTAAAATTAAGATGATTGGAAACAAGGATAGCCTACAAATCAAATATAATGGGCTTACTTATTAAACTAAAAATTCCTGCGGCCCAAAGTACCATTATTATTGTTTTTGGATTTTCTATCCTTGATATTATTTTATTTCTGAAAATTATGTATATATATATGTACTCGTGTTTTAAATATATGTGGAATAATTCACGAATAATATATATTTTATTTATATAATTTATATTGACTATTGTTAAAAGTTTTTAACAGTAATATACTAGCATTCCTATTCTTCATTAAAAATGAACTTAAAAATTTGACTAAATTGTTTAGTGTATATAATTTTTCACCAAATTTAGTCAAAAAAACTTTATAAAATATTACTAAAATATTTACGGGTCACAACATTTTACCGACGTCCGGTTACACAATTCAGTGATGAAATACAATGTTTAAAAAGTATACTATTACTTAGTAAAATTGGAACCGTAAGATTGTAATTTTTAAAATATTTATATATACCTTAAAAACAAAGACCCGCCCAGTCGGGCGGGTTATGATCTAGTAGGAAGTTAAGAGAGAAGAGGTTATAAAAGACTTAATCTCGTTACATATAGATATATACTGGCAGTTAATTAATTAGAGGTAGATCTAATGACAATAGAAGTACTATTTCAAGGAAGTACAGGGGTAAATAATAAGGATGATCATGTTTTAATAAATTAGATGATTCCTTTGTTAATATATATTTATACAAATAAAATTGGGTTATAATGTATCAAATATTACATGGGTGCTTTTTGTAGAAGCATCTCCAGTTTTTGTTTTCTTTCCTCCTCCTTCTCGGTGTCCACCACCGGCTCCATATGATCGATTAACATCTAATTAGTTGAAATAAATAGATAAATAAGTTTTTTTGGGTTTTTAGAAAAATTATCTAAGTCAAAAAAAAAATTGTTCTTTCTTTTATCAGAGTTCATTTGACGAGTTTATCCAACAACATAACCAACGGCCCTAAACACCTATATGCAGCGATAAAAGAATCACCTAAAAACCTCAGATGATGAAAACCTTTGTCCGTCAGAGATTACCTTTGAGGATTTCATTAACCAGCACAAACAAACCTGAAGGTTTTATGGGGAAAAAACTTAAAATCAAGATCCAGATATACCTATATATCTTTTTTTTGCTTGGTCTCATGTGCTTCCTTTGCCACCCGTTCAAAGCATGGAGATAGTTACTTTAGAAGGTGTACCAGGCAGTGGCGGAGCCAGAAAATATTTTCACTGGAGTCATAATTTAAATTAATATATTAAATTATTTGATAATATAATCTATTAAATTATTAAATTATTATTATATAGATTATTAGAGATTAGAAAGGTGTTTTAATTGTAAAATAAAATTTCAATAAAACAGAAGGGTATTTTAGAAAAAAAAGAAAAAAAATATTTTTGTTCAAAAATATTTTAATTGTTATATAGAGCTTTGAAAAAAGTAGAAAATGAACTAAAATAATTGCAAAAGAAATACAGAAACAAAAAAAATTTATGTGACAAAGAAAGATATTTGCTATAGAATATATTTTACAAGAATAATAAATATATGAAGTTGAAAAGCAACTAATAAAACATGTAAGTAACAATGGAAAATTGATGCACCAAATATTAGCAAAAAAAAAGAAAAGAAAACAATGGAAAAATAAAGAAATTAAAAGCAAATAAAAAACTAATATGTTCACTTAAAATAAGGTTTTTAATCGCAAACAAAAGTTATGTAACAAAAAAGGTAAAAGAGAAAATTAATTGGGTGCAATAAGGTTGTTTGGTCAAGGGGAAGTGGGGTCTAGACAGATAATAACCAAGTCTCAGCTTAAATATTTTAGTTTTAACATTTGACTGGGTCACTTGACCCTCCTACTCATATAGATCCGCCCTTGGTACCAGAAGATCCTTTTGTAGCTATTCAAATACTCAAAAGTAACAAAATCTATTATTTGTATACGCCACTGAGAGAGAAATCAAACTTATTATACATTGACCCTTTCAAAAAAGTTATAACTTTGGAAATAAAAACGAATTTGGATCTAGGGTCTTAAGAAATGGAAGAAGAACAAAAACAAAAACTTACATCTCCTTCTGCTGGATCTTCATCAAATGTATTTCCTTTTCTCTTCCCCATTTTCTCTTTCTAGAAGAACTTACAGTTATTCTCAATGCTATGACTCAGATCTTTCTTGCTTTGTTCTATGTTTCTCGCGTTAAGTATATATAGAATACCGATTCGTGTTTATGATTTACATTTAAATAACAAAACATAAAGTTTTTTCTCTCGGTATACGAGAATACACTGTCCAGTTTTCACAGTTGTACAAACTTTAACAGAATACTAGATTTTGACCCACCCATTGAAAGGTGGATATATTTTTTGTTTTATTTTTTCTTTATTATTTAGAGAAAATTAATTTTTTGATATATCTGCAAAACTAGAATCATAATTTAAAATAAGTTTATGGAAACAAAATTTTTGTACAAAACTTGTGCAGTAATCCAAAGTGCTTAAAATACTGGAGATATTTGAAATATTTATTGGGGTTTTAACGAAAGATTTTAAAATAAGTAAATTTATGTTAAATTTAGGTATTTGTTCATGTAGTATAAAATTTATATGTCATTTTTTTTTTTATTATAGAATTTGGAAATTTATATGGTATATTTAGTTTATAGAATTCATATGATTTAAACGGATAGTCAAAGTAAAACTAAACCCGTAAAAATATGATCTGAAACAAAATTTATAAATATCTAAATCAGATTTCAATCACTACCCAAAACTTCGAAACCTAAATAGACTTACACCAAAATCTCATCACATAATTAAACTTTATATTTCATTAGTAATAAATATTATAATATCACAAATTAAAAGATTTAGGAGTCGACTATATATTTAAGTGGATAAAAATAAGAATGATCATGTTTTAATAACATAAACTATATTTTGACCTGCATCTGAAAGTGTGGGAAATTTTATGATGTAAAACTTCATTGATAATTTTACAAAATTTTTTGTTAATTTGTAAGGATTTTGTCTACTTAAATATTTTTGTATTTAAATCAGCGGTCTTAAATTCAATTCGGATATGTGCTCGAACCTATAAATCTAATGATTTGATATATAATCTGGTTTGGATTTCAAAAAATATTCATCAATTAAAAGCTTGATAACCCGCAAAAACCGCTGAAACTAGAGCTATGTATGTTGAATTTATGGGTGATCAATATATAATCTAATTTTGTTTAAATTATTGTTTTTAAAATTTAATTTCAATGTTCAAAATAGATATTTTGATAATTATTAATTCTGATATTATTGAATTTTTATTATATGTCGTAAAATTCTAACTTGTTATAAAAACTATTGAAATTATCATTTATGTGAAATGAAAAATAAATAATTCAAATTTTCAAAATTTACTATGTTTTTAGACATTGGTTTTTCTTTTATTTTAATATTGATATATTTATAGTTTTAGGTTATAATAAATTAAATTACTGACATGGTTATCTATGGTCAATCTAATAACTCAATGACCGAAAATAATCAGATTCAACATCTAGATTGTTTTAAAGTAATATTTATTAAAGTATAGTTTTAATATTATTGTTTGAAAATGACATAAGGTAGTCGACAGTTTTTAATACTGAAAATAGTGGATCACCAATATTTTGGAATTAAAGGTGATTATTTTATTAGTAAGAATACTCACTGGAACTTAATTTATCTGATGGATCCGAAAAAATAAAAGTATTCACCTGATATTCATAACCGTATATTACGTATTTGACAGAATTATGATCATCAATTAATTAATATCCTCACATTATTGGAAGAAAGAGGTACTATATGATATAATGACATCATGTATTATAATGCACAACATGATCATTGAAGATAAACGAGATGTCAACGCACCGATTCGAGATGCAAGACCATCACCGCCAATAAACGGTGAAATGACCATAAATGAAGATATGCGTTTTTAACAATTTTTAGCACGTAATCTTCGGATTAAAAATAATAAAGCTTATTTATCACTTAAAATGCATTGATTGAGCATATATGAGAACATTACGGAAATAATCGAATTGATTAGTGATGGAGAAGAGCATATCTTTAAGATCCAAGGGTTACTATTTTAATGGCTTGAAAGGTGATGTTTTCTTTGGTGGAGTAAGACATTCATCAACAAATCATAAATTCATAAGCTCGCAGGATTTTAAAGGTGATATTTGTTTTTTGACTTGAAGATGTATTCACCATAATTTAAAACAAAAGATATCATATTTGACTTTTTATAATTTTTGGATATAATTTATGGGAGTTTATTTGATGTGTAAATTGAATATATCATAATTTATTAGGCATGGTTGGTCATTTTTTCAGTCTTCAACTAGCAATTTTTCTTTTTCTTTATTTTCCTTTAATTTTCTTTCAATTTTGCTTTTCTTTTATTTTCCTTTTCTTTTATTTTTCTTTATTTTCCTTTAATTTTGTTTCAATTTTCCTTAGTTTTGTCAGTTACTAACTTGAAAATGAGTTTGGTTATAAGTTGAGGCTAATGGAAACTATACATCGAATCTTACAAAAAAAATCATATGTTAATGTTTGAAATTATGGCAATGGTTTCGATGATACGAGATAAACGATTTCAAATGTGAAGTACAGTTTTTGTACAGTGAATTTGAGACAAACGCATCATGCGGAACAAACGATACATGATAATCTATGAATGCTGAAAAAACTAATAAATAGCATGCAATATGATCCAAACGTTCAAATGGTGAAAACACAATAAAGTGCATGACACATTTTAGAAAATTATTCTACAAATTGAAATCAGACTACAAGACTAATTGCTAAGTTGAATGAAATTAGTCTATTTAATTTTTAATCCGGCAATATTAACCTTCATTTTTACATCAATTAATTAATTTTGACAAGTCTATATTCCTTATAAATTGAAGCATATATATATACCTTGGTCTTTGTGATCCAATACAGGTCCGACAACACCAGGATAACGCCTCTAATTCAAAAATTGTTTTCTATACATATATGTGATAATAAGTTTCTTAATAATAATTACTAAAGTACTCATTTTTAATAATTAGACATTTATCGGATTGTTTTAATAAATCATTACAGTGTTAACTCATTTTCATAATAAGCTCCTATCACCACTATTTTGTGATCTCCTTAAGTATCTTCCACACTAGATGTACTAGACGTATTAAGATATTTGTCATATGAGCCATATGAAGCAATATTTACCATAGATTAGAATCCTACTTTTGTTGAAGTACCCTCTTACAGTAACTAGTATCAGAAACTTGTAGCATCTTAATCTTTCATTAAATCAAAATCCTAGTGATGTGGCAGTTGTTTGATACGCGTTTTTATGTGGTTGAAATACGTGTTTTAAGTTATACTTAAACAGAAAGAAAAAAGTATTTAGTGGATGAAAGAATAAGGCAACCAAACATTGAAATTAATTTTATTTATTGAGTTGTATTAGGTTTGTTTTGTCTAACTTCAAATGGCTTGATAATTAGTTTAATAAGAAGTATAATATAAGTGTATATGGATTCACTCAAAAAAAACTTTAAATGGATATATATAAGTTTTCATTCGCAGTTTCTATGTACTGCTTAGAAAAGACTGAAATAATATAGAAGTCGAACTGATTATCAAGGTCTTTGGTCTTTGTGATCCAATACAGGTCCGACAACACCAGGATAACGCCTCTAATTCAAAAATTGTTTTCTATACATATATGTGATAATAAGTTTCTTAATAATAGTTATTAAAGTATTCGTTTTTAATAATTAGACATTTATCGGATTGTTTTAATAAATCATTACAGTGTTAACTCATTTTCATAATACGCTCCTAACACCACTATTTTGTGATCTCCTTAAGTATCTTCCACACTAGATGTACTAGCTTCTCCAGTACATACCATATATACCAATAAAATATTAGTTAACAATTTACGTTTACTATAAATTTTAGAAAAATATAAGATAAAGAAATGCAAAGCTTAAAGTACATAAGCGATCAATAAATTCATAAAAAAATATCATTACCACATTTCCATAATCAGCTAAAGTAACCACTTTCACATACTCCATGTTGGAAAATTTGCCGAAATTTTTTTCGGACATTACGAACAAACTAACCATTGATATAGTCATTAATATTGTAGCTATCACATAAGTAAACAATGAGCTAAATTAAATATGTTTGTATCCAGTTAGGGTTTTCTAATAACTTAATATTTTTGAAGGTTATTCATAAATCTCTTTTCCTTTCCCTTTGTCATTGTACATTTTTATATCTTTATCTTGTAAGATAACCTCGAGAATAATATGTGAAAGATCTGTGCGGCGAGAGGAGAGAGAGTGAGTGATTTGAATAGAAACAAGCGAGAGAGATTTGAGGAAACAAGAGAGGGAGATTTGAGATGAATAGCGGTTGAAGAAAATGTGAGAGAGGCTTAATAATGTTTTTTAGGAATCGTCGTAAAGATAAGCTAACAGATTAAATTTGAATACTATAAGAGAATGTTTAGACAAATTAATTAGATATGGTTCAAAATAATCATCACTAATCATACGCTAACATTTGAGAATGCTTTGTTTACAAAAACTATTGGTGATCTAATCACATTTACAAATCATAATCTATGTATAGTAACTATCGCTTTGTGTTACAACTATCAGAGGGCAGACTCGTTTTCAGAAAGCATTAAATTTTGAATTATTTGTTGCTTTCTAACTTGCCGACTCGTTTCCAGAAAGCATTGAATTTCGAATAATTTGTTGCTTTCTAACTTGCTTTATTGTATCATTATATGTTTGTGTGTATGGTACATGTTCTTGTTGGTTTCCAAACATCTATTTGTTATAGAACAATTTTATTTGTCTTAAGATACATACATTCTTTGTGCACCAAAAACATGTACACTCTGTTTTGGTACCCTGCCAAAATAAGACCAAGAAAATTGCACACTATGAAATCGTATAATGATTTGGGACCCTTATGTTGAGAATCAAATGATAAAAATACTAAAATAAGTTTGTACACCTATATGTTAAAACTCTTATGTTGTCTTGCTTATCTCGATCGAAGTGTCTTATATTTCCAAAACGGTTACCAAAAAGCAGAGTTTTTTCTCCAATATACTTACTTTTAGTTTGAAATCTATTTTCTAGAGCAGTGATTTTTAAAGAAGTCAAAAGAAAAGTGGTATCGAAGATCGTTCCTTGATGCATTTCTACTTATTACATAAGAAAAGTAAACAAATCTTCTTTTGAGATCCATGATCATAGTATAACTTGTTAGGTCCCCTTTACTTTAAACATCTAATATTATGACCATAGTCTTGTTGCTTACAAAATGGTTATATGTTGCTAAAAACGAATATGGTTATAACCATATTCAATGGCATGAGACAATCTACCGTTTTGGAATCAAAACTGATATCTTTAAGATTAGAAAACCAGACTAAGATGAATGTTTTGCCTACGGAAAAAATGGATCAGACACTAATTTGGCATTAATGGTTGTGCCAAGTTCTTATTATCTAATGCAAACTATTTGCGTAAATAAAAATATTTTACTGGATACGAAAATAAATATAAACTTCAAAAAGAAAACTGAGAAATAAAGAAACATTAGTGAGATTTTAATAATGCATCTCAAGTCGCATTCCTAATCCAATTTTTTTTTTAAAAAGACGTGAGAATTAGGATACTAGGGTTCGATGATGTGCCACTTTTTTGTATCTAGTTGGTGAATCATATCTTACAAAAATTTTATATCGGCTGCATGTGGTAATTTGATCCAGACCGTATTGACTACAATTGTTGAGTTTGTTTTAACAAATTTGGCCGGGGGTGTTAACAATCTGAATCAATTGCATTTGCATCTTACGGAAAACAGAGCTAAAACTCAATTTTGAAAGACACATAGGAAATGATAATATAAACAGCAACATAAAATTCAATCCCCTTTATCTACATTCGACAGTGGAACAAGTAATCTTACAAGTAAATCATCTTCTAAAAGCATGTTGTCATTATCATCCTCCTTCGTCGACATTGTCTCATGTACGAGTCCCAGGGGCGGATCTAGGAAATGATATAATATGGGACACAATATATAAATATTAAATATATCTGCATAAATTATTTTTTTTTTTTAAATAAAAATAATTGTTTGAGTAAATTTTAAATAAATTATATATTTGAAGAAATAAATACTAAATAAAAGAAAAAGATATAGAAAGAAAGAATAGTTTAGTTAACACAAAAGCGAAGGTAAAAGTAAAAAACAAATTGTGACAAAGTGATTAAAAAAAATTAAATTTTTTTGAAAGAGTAAATACAAAAGTAAAGAGAAAAAAATAGTTTAGGTAACATAAAATAAAGTAAATAATATTTTGTGACAAGGTGATTAAAACTGTTTTTAGTTTAATTGTTAAAAACAAACTTAATAAAATAATTGTTTGAGTAAATGTTAAATAAATTATATTTTCTGAAGAAACTAATATCAAATAAAAGAAAAACAATTATAAAAAGGAGTAGTTTAGATAAAAGGAAAAATATTTGTGAGAGTGATAAAAAAATGAAGATTAGAAGCAGAAGTGAGCATCGAACTAGAGGGGATGCGGCACCATAGGCATGAGAATTAGCCCACATAGCCAAGGCGTTTACTGTGTATGCACTTACACAATTAAATTATATTACAGAGCATGTGGCACATGCCACATCCCTTCTGTGCGTGGGTTCGCCCCTTTATACGACCATCTGAGGAATATTAGAATCTGCCAAAAGCTGACTATTAGTAGCATGTTTCTCCAATTCCTATCTCTTCATTATTATAGACTCCAAGATACTCTACAACTTACAAATTCATTAGAGTCAACTAATCCTGGAACTTCCACTGTCTTACTCAGCTACTCCCACTACTAGATAGTGGTACATTCAGCAAGCTTGTTATAATTATTCTATAAAGTTTACGTGAACTTCAGGTATAATATGGCCGACTCGGCAGAAGCGAAAGCAGAGCAACGGAAATGACCATTTAGCCACCGGAAAACATACTCGCCTCCGTCTCGCCGTCGCCATAGAAATGCCGGTGGAGTTAATAAATCTCATTTATTAATCCTCTTGTAAACACCGTCTTCAAAACTTAATGGCACCCGTGAAAACTTCTTATGACTTCTTAACTCTGTAGAAGAAAAACAGAATTGAACCCTACCATCTAAACGGTGTAGTTCCGAATAAAAAACAGAACCCTACTATCTAATTTTGAACATCGGAATTGAATTATACGTGTATGGAGTAAGATATTTATGCCAGTGCTGTAACGAATCTAGTTTAGTTTATTTAATCTGTGAATGGAGCTGGTTAGTCTACATTTTACTCGGAAGCAGTCTTGATATTATTATGAGAGATCACATGCTAGTTTTGCAGAAGTATGTTCTTTCTTCAAAGTTGAGGAGGAGCAATGCTTTTTCAAATCTTGTTTCTTGAGATTGTCTTCTACGTAGTTGAGTCACTGTACTTGAACATTTTTGTTTCTGTATTTGAAATGTTTGGGTTGATTGGCTTTAAAAGATCAGTCAGGGTTTAACTGCATGGCTGTCTTTCGGTCTAATACAAAAGGGATGTGAGTTTAGTCTTGACTCTTGAATGGGTATGTTTCCCGTGCTTTGTTTTGATTATGTTTCTTCTTGTCGTCATCAGAGCCGGCCTTGGAGGGAAACAGATGTGCATGATTTGCTGGTTGTGGGTTCGAGGTACATTGGCCACATTTTTTTTATTTTAGCTTCTAGCCCAATATTTACTAGGACCGGCTCTGGTCGTCATGCTAGTTAAATCTTAGCTGAAGCAATGCTGTAACTCATTCAAAATCCAATCAATTAATAATTTAAGAAATAAATTAAAAGTTGTGTAAAATGCTTTAATAATATGTGGTATATAACAAATGAAACTCCTCTTCTATTCTTGGGTCTGTCTATGGAACTTCTGCTCTGAGTGTTATGCCATTGCTGTAAGATGAAGCATCTGTTAATTATATGTTTGTACACACGTACATTCCTACACAGCCTCTTTTGCATAATTAATATGGTCATATAGGCTATATGTAGCTCCCGAATCTTGTCATGATCTTTTACAGTTTTACGTGATAGAACTGTAATATATAAACTATATAAAACTGAATACTGTAAAAAGTAAAATGATAAGATCATACCAAAAATTAAGAAAATGATGATATAATAACAGAGTCGAGATATTATCTCTTTTCATAACCCAAAATACGTCTCGTAGTGCGATGGTTCTATAACATAATGGATCCTAGGATACAACTGCAAAAAAAATCTTCTGATTTGCGTCACTCTATCAGAAACCTAACGAAACTAATTTTGTGATGTATTCTCAGATTTAAAAAAAAAAAGACTAAAATAAATTAAGAATCAAATATTCAAGTGGGAGCATATTTGATATTGTTCATCGTATATTTTCTTCAAGAAATGAGTTAACACAAGTGCTCCCTTTTATACAGAAAAATGAAGCCACGTTATGTCATTATGGAGTCAACCAAATGTACAATTAAGTGCCATAATGAAATTTGAATTCCATAATTCATCACTCTAGTGCGTTTCTCTTTTTAAGTCATAAAGAGGTTTTGACCAAATCAAAATCCATCAATATACTTCTTGGGTTTATATTTTACATTTAAGTACATACAAAAATATTTAAAGAATAAGATTTTAAAGCAGATTGTTTGACATAAAGTCCAATTAACCATTTAAATCAATATTCAAACCCAAATATCCAAAGTGATACATTTACTTAGTTTTTATACTTAACCAAATCCAAGGCTATATAAACTTTTTATATCATTTACTTTGAACCTCCATTTCTCATTCAAAACAACTTCGATTTTGGCATACGAATACACTTATAGTGTCAATTCGGTTATTCGGACAAACATCTTCGTCCGGAAATTTACTGAAAATGGTCTAAAATCATTTTGTCAAAAACGAGTTCCAACATTACGTCTGGATAGTAGCAGAACACATGTCAATATTACATAGAACCTGGTTATGCAGTCAAAGTTCTTGTTCTGAATGGGTAAATATCAATAGAAGATTTATTGCTTGACATTTTGTTCCTTTTTTAAAAAAAAATTCTGTATAGGTACTGGTTATCTGTTGGTGCTCAGGCATCAGAGTACCCCACGACTCCTATTCAGATCGGGTTTACTTCCTCCTCCTCCAATGGGTGGCTATGGAACGAAAAGATGGAGAAAGAGACACTTGCATGGTTGATCCAATGTCAGGTCGCTTTGTGGATGCTGAAAATAAACCACCAGTTATGGATAACAAGCCTAAAGAAGAAGAAAATGCAAAAGTCAAATAGACAATAGTCCACGAACTAGTCATGTTAGCCTTTGTCGTCGTAACTTCTCTAAATTTCAGCTTGTTAATTCGCATTTGATTTCATTTGCAATATTCCTATGTTTGGGTATAGACGGCAAGGTGTTTAGCAGCCTTCTACAAAATCGTCTGTACTTTGCATTGGAATTAATAATTGAAATTTAAGAATTAATTTGTCAGGGCTCAAATATTTTCTTTTATTGATACTCTCTCGGTTTCATTATAAGTGTAACTTTAGAGCTGTGTATACGGTTAAAAAAAGTTAATTTTACATATTTCCTATATAAAAACATAATTACCTATACATCTAACCACATATTTCAACTAATAGTAAAACAAATTATATAATAAAATTAATAAATTTTGCATTGAAAACCGAAAACGACATTTATTTTGTAACTAAAAAAATTCTCCACAACGACACTTAATATGAAACGGAGGGAGTATTTTTACAATTGCTTAATTCTAAAATATTCGCAATTAAATTTTTACATGTTTGTTGAATAAATTAATAATTAGAAAAGGGAAAAATGATAGATGACTGCGAGGGAAAATAAAAAAAAATGCTAGTTGTTAGAGTATCTTTAACTCCACTCCATAATTTACTGCAAAATGGAGTGGGGTTAGAGATGCTCTTAGGTTTGTTGTATAAATGAACGATTTGGGAATCAGGTTAAACCACAATAGCAGCCTATTTGATTCATGAAAATAACCAGGGTAACACCAAAGAACCCTGTTAATGTCTACCAAAACTTATATAGATTTGATTTCATCTTTGTTTAGTTCTAAACGAAAAAATACAGTAGCTGAATCTCTCCTCCCTCTTATGTTTCTAATAAACTAGTCAAACCAAACTGATTGAAAAAAAAAATTGATCGAATAAAGTGTTACAATCTCATGCTCTGTTCATAATCTTGTCTCTACATACGAACGCAATGAGCACATCACAGCCATGCCCAACTCAAAAAAAATTGGGCCCTTGACAATATAGCTAATTTTTTTTCTACATATATATTATGATAATTTACAATATTTTGGGTTTTTATCTTTATTTTTTATTTTTAAATGTGGGCCTTTTTCTAATACTATTTATGCAAAAAATATTTTGGACCCTAGACCCATGCCCTCTTTGCCACCCTCCTAAGTCGGGTCTGATCATAGCGTTAGTATCTAGTTCATGTCGTCCAACTTAGTAAATTTTTCATGCAAAATAGTATCATCATTCACGATCGTCCATTTCTCTTCGGTAAGACTTTTGAAAGTTTAAATGTCACTGTGACAAAAAAAAAAGTTTAAAGGTCAAACATGCAGAGTGTCTAAAGGTTCAAAATCTCATACACCTGCATAACATTGTCTGCTTCAGCATATTGTATGTAAACCACTGCAATAACTACTCAGTAACTTTAGGTTCTTGAGGAAAAGGTACAGTATCAATCTCCTGAAACAAAAACATTCCAACGACGTTATGCTCCTCTCAAACCATTTTTCAGACATGAACTAGTTAATTACTTACTAAAGAAAAATACTTCTGTTGAAATTTTACGCCATCACTCAATTACTTGTTGTAATTCAACATTTGATTCTTCATCTAGCTATGTGGAAAACTTTGTTGTAGTCTCAATTGCAAAGGCTACCTCATCGGCAAAATGCTCTAGCTCAGAAAAAAATGTTGATACTAGTAGAAGTGAAAGTTAATTATCAATTGAACCAACATCTGCTGAGAAGACATGAAAAGCAAGTGTTTTGCTGTGGCAAAAGTAAATGTCATGATCATGATTTCTAGAAAGGTCGTGTAATGATCCTATAAAATGATAATTGTCAATAATAAATGATCAGTCTAGAACTTTAAAATATATAAACATGGTCAGCTTTTTTATAATATTTGCATACATTCAAAAAGTTCAAATTAAATCATCATGCTCCGTCATTTTTTCTGGGAGGTCTAGAATGGTCTCTTTTGTTAGGAATAATGATCCTTGTGAATTGAGAGATTGAACGACCACGTCTTGGTTGACTATACACATATCTTCCACGTGCCCAAATTTCTCCCCATGAATTATGCACAATCGAGTAGGGTTTCCCATTGTGATTGCCAAAGCCAACAATAAGAACGTTATGCACTTCCGGGTTAGGTAGATCTGTGGTAGGGTCATGTTGACAAAATAATCTGGAAAATAGACATAGCATTAGATTCAAATGAACCAAAAATCAATAATAAAACAAATTTGAAATTTAACTTAAGTTTCTAGTATAATAATAGTCATATAGGTCTTTATTGATGGGTATGAGATGAGACCAATAACAAGTTGTCTCCTAGTTAACTCTTCAAGTTCAACATCTTCAACTGGTCAAATGAGTGAAATCATCCACTGTGTGGTAACTTATGCATTATGACTTGCTTTATTGTATCATTATCCGTATGTGTATATGGTACAAGTTCTTGTTGTTGGTTTCAAAACAACCATTAGTTATACAAACATTTATTGGTTTTAAGTTATGTACATTCTTTGTGCACCAAAAAACATTATGTTATGTTTGCGTAACCTATCAAAATAAGACCAACAAAATTGCACACTATGGTATAATAGTTTGGGACCGTTATGTTGAGAATCAAATGATAAAATTACCATTATATGCTTATACAACTGAATGTAAAACTTTTAGATTGTCTTGCTTGTTTGATCAAAGTGTTTTATATTTCCAAAACGTTTACCAAAAAGGAAAGTGTTTTTCCATATGCTTACTTTTCAGTTTGAAATCTAGTTTCTAACTTGAGCATTGTTTTTAAAGGAGTCAAAAGAAAAGTGGTCATCGAAGATCGTTTTGATTCCATTTTACGGTTGTTTGAGATCCATGTTCTTAGTATAACATGTGAGGTCACCTTTACTTTTAATATCCAATTTTATAACCATAGCCCATGGCATGATACAATTAAGGTCTTCGAGTCCAACTCTGATCTTTTAAATTAGAAAACCGAACCAGAATGAGTGCTTTTCCTAGACCAAAATAAAAGAAAACTGTTACAAACACTGATTTGGTATTTAATGGTTCGACCAAGTTCTTCTTATCTAAGCTAACCTAGTTAGGCAATAAAAATACTTTACTGGATATGAAAAATACATATAGACACCAAAAGGAAAAGAAAAATAAAGAATCATTAGGGAGATTCATCTCAAGTCTCGTTTTCAATTCAGTTCTTATACAAAAGACATTGAGAATTAGGACATTAGGGTTCAACGATATGTTTGTGCCACTTTTTTGTATGTAGTTGGTAAATCATATCTTACAAAATTTATTTTAATATCGGCTGCACCTGGTAATTTGATTCAGACCGTATTGAGTACAATTATTGAGTTTGTTTTAACAATATTCAGTTACAGACTTTGTTTGTTACAGAAACACTGCTAAAACTCAAATTTGTACACTTAGGAGATTGATAATATAATCAGCACCAGAACAAGTAATATTACTAGTCCCATCTCCTCTTTTGTTCAATACCTATTGTGAGACATGAGAAACCTCCTGCCTTTTGACTGCTAAATCATCTCCTATAAGCATGTTGTCATTATCATCCTCTTCGTCGACATTGTCATATAAGACCATCTGAGGAATACTAGGCTCTGACGAAACATGTTTATCCAATTCCATCTCTTCATTATTATAGTCTCCAAGAGTACTCTATAACTTACAACTTCATTAGATTCAACTAATTTGAGAACTTCCTCTGTCTTACTCAGTTACTCCCACTAGGACACTACTAGATAGTGGTACATTCAGACACCTTGTTATAATATTCAAGTCAATTTACGTGATTCCTCAGTTATAATATGTCCGATTTGGCAGATAGCATAGCAATGGAAAATTCAAATTTTGCCCGGAAAACATCTCACCATCGAGAAAGGATGGTGGAGTTATTTATTAATCTAAACAGTGCCGTGAAAACTTCTTACGATAAAACGGTTTCGACTGTGTCTCTAGTCGTTTTCGAGTGAATTCACGACAGTTTGAAAGGGTTTGAATCCGGTTCTTATCTCTGGGTTTTGAGAGTCTGGCTTAGTTGGTCTTTGATTTAGCAACGGTGAAACAGGGACGTGGTGGTGTGTGTTGTGCTGGTGAAGGTTCTGGTCTTAATGATGAATTGGGTTCAAGGTTACCTTTTCATCTCCTGGTTAATGAAGTGGTCCTCCTCTCATCCTTTTAAAAGTGATCTCCCTGTCATGCCTTTTCTCTCTAATTGCTCTCGGTGGCTTCCTTTTATGAAGCAATATAATGAGGCTGAGGTGCGAAGGCTTCCAGATGAAAGTGCGATAGAGTTGGGTATTCCTTTGGTTGCTGTTTTTCTCGGTTTCTGCCTTCGTATAGGCGTAGTGGTTCGTTGGTTATCATTGTGAACTTGTGGTTCTTGTGGTTCAGATGAGACCGTTGTGGTACTGATTGTCATCGTGAACATATGGTTCAGATGAGATATCTGCTCTTCACGAAGAAGTCTTCTATGTTGCGTGTTCTGGTGCTCATTTCATTGCAAGTTCTCCGGCTAGTCATAATCTTTTCTAAGTCATTGCTCTTGTATCTACTGAGTGTTTGGTTCTAGTTAATTGAAGTAAAATTAGGATTTGTTTCATATTTCGATGTTGGTATGTGGCCCGTGTGTTTGGGTTCTTGCTCCCCTTGTTCCTGTTGGGGTTTAGTTTCCGGGGATGGTTATGTTTTCTGCCGGCTTTGGTGTGTCAAGCTTGTATTATTATTTTGCTATCAATGAAAATGAAAATCAGACGAAAAGAAAAAACGGTTTCGACTTTTAACTTTTGACTTTTTTGTCTTTTGACTTTTTAACTTTTGACCTCTTGACTCCGTGGAAGAAAAAGTTACAGCAGACTGTAAACCGGTGTCGTTCAGAAGACAACCTAAACCCTACAAACTCCTAATCAATAAAGTAGTTTCAAATATCAGAATTGAAGCTCCTCAGTCTCCCTATCTCTCTCCATCATCCAAAATCGAATTGGCCCGCTTTGATCATTCTATAAATTTACAGGAAAATGATCAAATTGGTCTCTCCATTCCATTTCTCACAGTTCCGGATATTTAGGACACTGTTATAACGAAACTCTTGTGGTTCTATTAACTGATGATGAGGTTGTTACATTTGACTTTAGCTGAAAATTGGTATAACACGATCTAAATCATCAAATCTATATTTTGACTCGGGAAGAAACATCACGAGAAGACCTAGATTGGCCTTAGACCTTGTGGGAAAACAAACACTTACAGTTACAGCACCCTTGTTACAGAAACCATTGGTGATGAAATTGTTGCAATGATATTTGGAGAGAACATGGTCTGGTTTTGCGGACAATCATCTCCTTTTGTACGGGTTGAAAAGTTAACAAGAAGTAAGAACACATTGAGTATTATGAATAGAGACCACATACAAACAAATATATGAATCAGCTTTTTGTATAAATCATGTCTTGAAAACAGTAGAAAAAATCATAGGGGAGATTTGGTTTCCGGAGTCGTTGGAGATCACTTGCTTGTTTCGCCATACAATCATCATCAGAGTCATTCACGTCCAATTCCTCAAAGAGATTCACACAAAAACCTTCTGGACACAGTATTCAGTTTCATTTATTATAAGCTCAAATTCATGGGAAAAAAAAACTTTCTGTTGACTACCATTGGTGCATCTTGCAACTTGCAAGTCGATTCCGTCAAAAACATCTCCACGTATCAAACTCTGATCCTGTGGCCACGATCTAAGTTCTTGATTTAGTAAACTTGAGATTGAACAGAAACAAAGCTCTCATGAAGAAGATGAAGTTGAGAGGATTTGGAAATGAATGAAAATTCCTGTTAATGGTAAAGTTGATGTATACAATTTGTTGCGTAAGCTTGTTGCTTCTCAAGTGAAATCAAACGAAATAAGGAGCTTAATTGTTGAAACAGTGCAGCATCTTCAATGGCATAGAAGGTGATAAATGAACCATGAGCAAGATGAGCTATCACTTGCAATCCTGTGAAGCTCATCAACATCAGAGATTCTATAAGAGCAGAATACTATGACAATCACAGAGGTCTAAGCAGCATTGTTCAATAGCAAACTTAAGTTTCTCCCCCTGTCTACAAAGATGCAGATGCCTAAAACTATCTTCCATATTCAAAAATGGCACTTTTGGTATACTTCAGTCATAATCTAGATTAAGTTCCATAAGAGAGATTGCCTCGCCATTTCACCATTGACGACGATTCAAGCCTCAAATCAGAGAAATAAGCATAAATCGCACAGGAAGGAGAAGATCGAATTAGATCGCGAATCGAATCGCTTGAACACGATCCGAAAATGCCTGATTATTTAACGGCGCCGTAATATTCCTTATACAAAAATATGCTATTGACTTTTGACTTATTAACTCGGTAGAAGAGAATGTTAGACGGGAACGACGTCGCTTAGGACCCAGCTCAGCAAAAAAAAAATAATAACTAAAACTTTAGCCAAAATCTATCATTTAACTAAAACTATAAAAAATTTAAACTTTAAATTTGAAATTTATTGTTTTATATTACATGAAAATATTATATAAAGAACACAGTAATGATTATTGTAACTAAAAAGACATTACAACTAGAACATAAATTAAAATATAGAAAACATGACATATAAAATGATAATCCTGTATATTTATGTTTTTTTTAGATCGAATGTATATTGGTTTTATTTGAGTCACTTCTTTTCAGGTTCAGATCCCTTTAAGTGAGTTTTTCCGATTATGGTTTTTCAGATACATAAATTTTAGATCTAATTAAGTATTTGTAAACTTTCGATTCATAATAGATATTTTTTACCGCTTGTCTTTTTCTTTCCCAAACAGTAATATTTTCTTCCCAGTCTTGAAACCCCCTATAAAATGACATCATTCATGCTTATAAATTGATGAAAATAAATTGGGGTCCTTTATCTTAACCTATTTATTGTTTTCTCTAAACCCCTTCCCCGAATTTAAAATAATTTATTTTTACATCTTCCTTATTTATCATATCTGTCTGCACCTTCTTATAAGTAGTGTTAATTTCAATAAATCTTGTAAGTAATAAGTATTAAGTACATCTAAACTGACATATGATTCCGATAGATCCATGAAACCGTTAGATCCACACAAAAATATTTTGATCGATTTCAGAAAAAAAATTATCACATAATTCGGTAAATAACTGATGCGCTTTATTGTATGTGGTTTTCATATTAGCATGTTAGCAGATAGACTGATAGAGTGGCTTTAGAAAACAAATGTTATCAGATAGAGTAGCATGATGTTTAAAAATCACACACAATAAATCATGTGCGTTACAAAAACCAAAAATATTCTTAACATAAAAAAACTGAAATTCGACAGTAGAAAAGAAGATCAGACAGTGATATGATGACCCAGAGAGCACATATGGTATATATGCGGATAATTTGTCTTTTTCTATTCTCGGATGAGAAAAGAATATTCATAAGACATTAAACTTTTGTGCCCTAAACAACATCGTATCAAATGGGACCAGGCAAATAATAAAATAAACGAACATTATTAGACTATTCATCAACAGTTTGTAATTTTAGTTTATAATGAATAGAGTATTAACAACAAATTCTTTGTCCCATTTAATTCGATATCCCCAAATCCACATGAGTTGTGATCTCTAAATGGTAATCATCTTCATTTTGTTTCTTTTCTATATGAGGATCTATCCATTTCCTAAAATTATGACGAGTTAAAGTCTGGGTTATACTGCGGTTTAAAATAATTTAATCAAATGTGACTTAGATTTATAAACTTGAAGACCCTTTCTTGTTTGGTTGCTAAACAAACAAATACATGAAAAAAAATTGATCGTGAAACGAATTCATGAAAACTGATTTGGAAGTGACCAGTTAACATATCATATGCTAAGCTTTTCTCTATCCAATTTACTTATCTTAAATTATTCTAGCCATGTATACTCAACTAGTAAGACAAAGCTCAAAATGTTTTTTAATTCTTTGGGTTAACAAGCTCAAAATATATAATGCGCTAATATAATAGTATAGCAGCTAACTGGAGTTATATTAAATAAAATAAAATAAAATAAAAAATCTCAAAAAATGGTTTTTGCGCTCAGACGTTTATTTGGAAGAATTTCCTTGTTTATCATTTGGACCCATCAAGCTTATGAGGTCAAATATGCCGTTTGTTGTGATTATCTACTGCTAATAATTGGCTGGGATCCCTATCGTCGTAAGATAAAAATCCTTGAGGTTTGGATGCAAATATGAAAGCATATTTGGAACAAGAAAACAGAAAAACATTTGGATAAAATTTTAATATTTTAGTAGTTAGTCCTATAAAAGCCATACATAAAGTTCTGATGATATAAAGATAAAAGGTACATAATTCCCATCAAATAGGACAATATCTCCGACAATGGTTGTTGCATTATCTAAGAGACATTGCTAATGACACCCGGAAGCTTGCTTGATCTTGTGTTATACCTTGGTTTCTTCACAACTCTATTAGAATCTTCATCGCATTCTTCTGCCAAAAAAAAATGAAATATTAAAAACATACCTTTCCTTGCAAAGATAAAACAAAAGTTGTCTCTCCAAATGAGTGAACAATAAACAGACAAGGCTGAAACAAACCTTTCTACAATGTCTATAACAGACTGGGAAATGGTTATACCTTGTTGTTATGACCAAAAAAAAAAGAAGATTATACCTTGTTGACCGGGTTTAAGCCTGCAGAAACTATGCTCAATCTCTCTACAAAAAACATTGCAGACCTTAGCTTGAAAGACTTTGGTCTTGTCGCAAGGATCCTTGGCTACAAACGTGATGAAGTAAGTGTATCCTTTACTCCAGTAAAGATTTGCTTTCTCGACCTCAACAAATTCAAAACTGGTCCCCTGTTTTTTTTTTAATAAAAAAACAAATTAAAATCAAATTCACAGTTTTGATTATATAATACTCCCTCCGTTTCTTAATATATGATGTTAAAATTAAAAAATTTACATTATTCTAAAAAGAAATATAATATTATAATCATTCAACCAATTAAAAAAAAGACTGTAAAATTTTATTGGCTAAACAGTTTTTAATAAAGTTAAAGTTAACCTTAAAACCTCAAAAGATATTTTAAAACTTCAAAACATCATAAATTTTTAAACATTTTAAACCTTCTAAAACATCATATAATTTGAAACGGAGGGAGTAATAAATAGTAAATAGACAAGAACTGAAGTGGATAGTGTTTGGTCGGAAGAAACGGGACACACCTCTCTAATGTTGTAATCCGCAATGGATTCCTGAGCCAATCTTCCGAAAAACTGCCTATCGGTTTCTCTTATTAAGGTTGAATGGTTTTCATCGAGAAACGAAGGGTAGAAATTGAAAAGGCATCCGAACTCGGAAAAATCGACGTCAAATCCCTTTTTTAAACAAAAGTAAAAACAACTTAGAAACCATCATCTAAACGAATCAGAGAAAGTAATAAGATCGAGAGAGAGAGAGAGACCTGGCTTTTCCTGATCTGTTCGTTGATGAGATCGCGCTCCTCCTGATCTGTGTACTTTGGACTCAAATTGTCATCTTTCCCTCTTATCCTCTCCAACAGAAGCTTATCCTCCTTGGTCTCTCCAATGAGAGTCTTAAAGCCTGCAATCACACATCGTGGATCGAAGGGATCACTGTTGATTTCGTAATCTATTCTACTCGATGAAGCCCTAATTCCGCCGTTAACTAATTGTTTCCGTTCTCCCGCAAAAACTATATAGAGATACTCTTTTTATTTGGCTCCATATTACAGTTAATAGCACTAAAGCCTTTGTAATATTAACTAGATCTCGACCCGCACAACCGTGCGGGTTTTCTTTTTATTTATAATTTATAAAAAAAATTATCAATAAATAATAATATATTTACTTATAAAATCGTGCAAAATACTAAAATAATAGATGTAAAAGTATCATTTTTAAACACAACAAAAAAATATAAATTATCACTAACAAATATTTATCTATAGTGTATCTAAATAAATTTTTAAATGTATTGTATGCAAATTCCAGAAATTAAAACTCTATATTAAAGAAGATTATAATTTAATTATTTTAAATTATAATTTATGTATCAAACTCAAAAATATATTATTTAGTAACAACAATCAATAAGAATATAAATTAAAATATATAAAACAAATTACTATATATTAATAATGAAGAATAAAAAACTTAAACAACTAAATTATAGAGTTATATAATATATAACATCAAATGTAAATCATATATTTATTTTTTTTATAATACTATCAAAGTGTTATATTTATAAAAAGAAAAAAATTGTGTGGGTTAAACTCTAATATATAGTTTTTTATTTAGGATTTAGGAATATATAATGCTATCTAGATAAATTTTAATATCTTAAACAAAAACATTTGTATTTCGAATAAAAGATAAATATATGGGATAATATTATGGAAATACAATTTAAAAAGATGTCAAAAAGATTTTGTTGGATTTATTTTATTTGTATTTCAAATAGAAAAATAAAGATATTTAAAGATATTATCATTAAATTATATAACATTTGATAATCTTCATAATCTTCTTAAGGAATAGTCCATTTTTAAAAAAAACCACACATGAATCTAGGTTGTGACTTCTGTTTTAATATATAAGATGTACCCCATAGTTAGTTTTTGAAATTTAATGAAAACCTCCCAACTATCCTTTGCTTAACTTTTAAACCCATTAACTTTTTTGGCCAACTTTGACCCCATTAAAAAAAATTGTAATTTTGTGGGATTAGATAACAACTCTGGAAATTTTCCGTAATCTAAATTATCATCTATTTTACACAGAGTTAAAAATTAAGACTTTTCTCCCTTGTTTCACATGTTATCAGTTACATTTGTGCAAGCCTCTAAAGAATTTGTTATGCATGGTTGTTTTTATCCCAAACCAAACTCTCTACCTTAATCCGAACCTTAAAATTTGAAACCGGATCCACATCGTTATATATGAATATCTGATAAAACTTGAGAGCTTGATACTTTGGGATATAGATACAACCCTAACCGAAATCCAAATTTGGATCCGACTATATCCGAAATTAGTGAAATATGTTATTATTTTAATATATACAAAGGTAATTTAGATATTTTAGAGTATTTTAAAGATTTTAATAGTTTATTTTATTTGTTATTTTGAAGAACTTTTAATTAATTTAGTTAGATTATTTATTTATAGTTAGTTTTCTGAATAATTTATATATTTTGAGTATTTATTGTATTTTTGTAATTATTTTAAAGTTTTTAAAAATTATTTTGAACGGTTTTATACATTGGTTGTAATCTGATCCGAATCAAACTTAGAAGGAACCAAACCGAATCCGATCCAATAATTAGTAAAACTTGAATAAGAATTATGAGTATAATACCAAAAATCCAAAAATTCAAATCAATCGAACCGAATTTGACGGAGTCCGAACGCCCATTTATGGCGTGTGCAAGTTTAAAAATATATGTATTATTAAAATAATTTTATACATGATTGATTACGTATATTTTGATGTTTGCAATATTTAATATATAGTCTATACGCTTCATCTTATTAATTATTTTAAAGCAAAAATTCAATAAAAATACCTTTACTAAATTTCTTTAAGCTTTTTAATATCCAAATTTTTTCGCTACCCAATTTAATATCCCAACTAATTATTTTCTCATTTCACAATCTTTTATAAATGTGCTCATATTAATACCCAAAGTTTGTTTATTTTAAATTACAATACTATTAAGTTTCCAATGAAATTTTAAAAATCTCTAAACTTTACAAACAAAAAATACTTTTATTATATGTTTGAGAAATGAAATTAAATAAATTTATTTACTCTTAAGTTTTGTAATAAGTTTTTTAAGTTTTATATAATGAATTTAGTTTATTTTCTGAAATAAAAAGAAAATTATTATTTTTTCCTTCAGAATTATTTTTTAAAATATTTAAATTTTCTCCAGAATTTATTTATCTTCTTTCTTAATTTTTAAGTAAACTTAGAAATTTTAAATATTTGTTATTAGATTTTGGAGATTTTTAAAAATATTGTTTGAAACTTATTAGTATTATTAATTAATTAAAATAAACAAAGCTTGGGTATTAAAATAGGCACAGTTATAAAATTTTGTGTATTAAAATGGACAAAATAATTAGTTGACATATTAAACTGGGTAGTGTAAAAGTTTGAGTATTAAAAAGCTTAATAAAATTTAGTTGGAGTAATTATATGAAATTATCCCTATTTTAAATTATCATCTTTTAGTGTTTACATATATATATATATATATATATATATATATATCTTTATGGGTTAAAATTGAAATTTATATATATATATATAACAATGAAGGTGAATTATCATTTATTTATTTCTTTTATATTATTATTTATTTTATTATAACAATCTCTTATTCATGTTGAATATACATTTTTAGTTCTTAATAATAAATCAATAGGCATTAGATGATATTTTATCATAAATTTATTAATATTTATCATACATATTTATAAATGTAAGGAATATACATATTTTGAAGTTATTAATAAATATTCCTTCTAGTTTTAATAGCTTAACTTATTTGGTTAGTTGTAATTAAATTTTTAGCTTTGTATTTATTAAAAGGTTTACGATGAGGATTATACAATAAAAAAAGAAAATTTTCATAATTAGAATTTCGTATACGGATTAGTTCATTATAAATAGGTAGGTGAAATATTGGTTTCATTAAGGTATTTGAATTTTAATAGATTTGGATTGTAAGTAATTGACAAATAAATCCAATAACATAAAAGTGTAATTGTTGAGAAAAAATAAGGAGTATTTCAAATTTGTACTTCAATTCTAATAGTTTAGATGAAAAAAAAAATTAGTATGGTATAAGGTCACACTTATTTTATTTACACAACCTCCGAATCTTTTAACTCCAGCATCGCTTTGAAAGATAAGGTCTTCATCAATGTGAACAACATTATCAAACTGTCTTCAAAAAGACTATTTGACATGGAATCTCTAAGGCCTTATTATTATTATTTTTTTTTTACACCTCTAAGGCCTTCTTCAACTAAAGAAAACACACCATTGGAGCCACTGAATAGACGCACCCTGAGTACTCTAAGGTATATTCTAATCATCGCTTTCATTAGTGCTATCAAGTATCAACCTGCTTATTCTCATCAGAGCTTCTTTTCTTCAAGCTTGGGGCCACTCTTAGTTTTACCTAAGTGAAACCATCTCGTGCAGTGGACACATCCGTTGAAATAGTGTGTCAAAAAACATAAAATGGTGGATGTATGTCCAGTTCATCTATACCAAATTAGATGCTTTTTATTTATTCAAAAAAATCACGTTTTCTATAATGAGAAGCGAATTAAAATTAAAAATTTGTTGTTGCCTATGTTCATAGTCGTGATGTGTGCATATCTTCTTTTTCAAACTTCAGGAAATATATCATGTCATCATCATTCACGATGAAATATGAATGGATACCATTTTTGCTCAAAATCATAAACGCAACAACTAAAAAGCATCTAACCAATCCTTTGTTTATGCATATCGCATCAATAATTTAAAAAATCAGAACTATAGGAAAATTACAAGCAAACCATTCAAATCGTTTTTTTATCAAAAACTATACCAAACAAGTGTCAAACATACAAAATCGAAGGACACATTGTTCAACAACGTCCACAATTCTACATCAATTCATATGGTCAAGAGGATATGTCACTTCGTGATTCTTGGTAACTCCTAAGTTCTACCTCAGGCCTTGAAACATATTTTGTCTCCAAGATCATAAAGAAAAACGGGCGTTTGGGGTCAGACGTTTGGAAGTATTTGCTCGTTTATCATTTTTTAATGATAGGAGAATTGTAAACTTAAATGCGCCGTTTATGGTTTTGTCAAACATGGTATTAGTAACGCCCATTAAGCTTATGAGCCCAAAAGCTCGTTTGTTATAATTGAACTGCTAATAATTGGCTGGGATCTTAAGGTGGAAACGCTTGTACGCACATATGAACATATTTGGAACTAGAAAACAAATGGATAGTTTTTTTTCTGTATTTTAGTGGTTGTCCTACAAATAGGATATCAGAAACCATACTATATCTCCGACACACCACCCGTACAATTGTTCGATCTTGTATTATACCTTGGTTTCTTCACAACTCTCTTAGAATCTTCATCGCATTCTCCTGCCAAAAAGAAATTAAACATTAAAACATACTTCCCTTGCAAAAAGATAAAACACAAGTTTCCTCTCCAAAAGAAGTGAACAATTAATCAAACAGGCTGAAAAAACCTTTATACAATGTCTATAATAGACTTGAGAAAGAATTTATACCTTTCTGACCGGGTTTAAGCCTGCAGAAACTGTGCTCAATCTCTCTACAAAAAACATTGCAGACCTTAGCTTGAAAGATTTTGGTCTTGTCACAAGAATCCTTGGCTACAAATGTAATGAAGTAAGTGTATCCTTTACTCTTGTACACATTTGCTTTCTCGACCTCAACAAATTCAAAACTGGTCCCCTGTTTTTATAATAAAAAAAACAAACCAAAATCAAATTCACAGTTTTGTTATATAATAATAATAAATCGTAAATAGACAAGAACTGAAGTGGATATAGTGTTTGGTCGGAAACAGGACACGCACCTCTCTAATGTTGTAATTAGCAATGGCTTCCTGAGCCAATCTTCCGAAAAACTGCCTATCGGTTTCTCTTATTAAGGTTGAACTGAAGGGTAGAAATTGAAAGGGCATCGGAACATGGAAAAATCCACGTCAAATCCCTTTTTTAAACAAAAAGTAAAAACAACTTAGAAACCATCATCTAAACGAATCAGAGAAAGTAATAAGATCGAGAGAGAGAGAGAGACCTGGCTTTTCCTGATCTGTTCGTTGATGAGATCGCGCTCCTCTTGATCTGTGTACTTTGGACTCGCATTGTCCTCTTTCCTTCGGATACTCTCCAACAGAAGCTTCTCCTCCTCCATATCTACGCGGAGAAGCTTAAAGCATGCAACCACACATCTTGGATCGAACGGATCACTGATGATTTCGTAATCTATTCTACTCGATGAAACCATGTCAAACCCTAGTTCCGCCTAAACTAATTGTTCCCTCAAAATCTATCTACTCTATATAATGTACTTTTTTTTTTTTGGCTAGCATCTTACAGTTAATAGCACTAAAGCCCCCAAAGTTTTAAATTATGGGGTAAATTATGTGGATCGTACCCCATAATCAGCTTTTGGTAGTTAATGAAAAGCTCCCAGCTATCATTTAGTTAATTTTAAATTTAAACCAATGCACTAGACGAGAGGCTATGGAGGCTGAACAATGTGGTGGTGATAAACTTTTTTTGTTCTCTATGGTTCTCTATTATTTACGTGTGGTGATAAACTTTTTTTAGACGTTTGATACACGAGAAGCTAACACTGAAGTGAAGAAAGGATATAGCCGTTCAAAAAAGGAAGAAAGGCATATCCAAAACAGAATAAGAACTCAGGGAGATTTATGAAACCATAGGTAATTTATTAAAACTTTCTACTGATTTTTCCTTTTTTTTTTTAAAATGGGGGTTTACAAAAAAAAGTTAGAGGAGTAAAGACAATAATTCATTCGGTTTTACTCAGAACCTCCTAAGAAAAAAAGAGAAAGACATTAAAGATATTTAGCTTAATACCATAATAGTAAACACAATGGACAAATCTATCAAACAGAGATTTTTAAGTTTTTATCACAAAAATAGACCTTGAATAAAACTTTTTAAATTTTTGTTATATTTTTTTAAAAATTTGAAATCCTACCCTAAAATCATACTCCTCAAATCTAAACAAAAAGTCAACGATTAATTAAGTCAAAGTGTATAAATGTATATTTACTTATTTTTAATAAAATATTTAAGTCTATTTTGGTCATTTTATTTTTAAGGTCTATATTTGTGACAAAAACTTTTTTATATTTATCCTATGGATTTTTTCAAACACAATTCATGTGTATATAATACATAAACATTCAGCGCACCAAATTCATAGGAATTATGATCTCTAAATAGTATCATCTTCTTAGTTTAATTTTCTTACTGATTTTATAGGGATAATTTAAGAAAACTGTATATAATATAAAAATAAATTACCATACTGTTTCAATTTGTAAATTATTTAAAAATGTATTATGCATTATTCATTTCAACCTCATTTTTGTAATTTCTTTTCTTCTCATGTGATTTATGGGATTGGACAACCACTACAAGAAAACACTGTAAATCCTGACGAACATTCCGACGGAAACATATGTGGTCGGAAAATTCTGACGATATTCCGACGACATACCGACCAAAACCACTAAATCGACGTCATCGGAATTTCGTCGGAAAATTCCGACGAAAGTCCGACAAAATAGGTTCGTCGGAAAATTCTGACGAAATTCCGACGATATCCCGATAAAATATTTGACTGTTGGGGTCGTCGGAAATTCGTCGGTAAATTCCGACGGAATTCCGACAAACATTCTGCCCGTTGCAGAAAGAATATGACCGTTTATATATAGCCGTTGGTATTTTTAAAAACCGTCGGAATTCCGTCGGATTACCGTATGAAATTTCTTATAAATACAACCTCTCCTCCTTCACCTCATTCACTCTCTTCACTCTCTCTTTGCTCACTCTTCACTCTCTCATTCGAAAAATGTCTTCTTACAATTATTTTCGTTCTTGGATGGATAAACCACATATGGATCCAAACACCAATTTACTTACGCAAGAATACNACAATTATTTTCGTTCTTGGATGGATAAACCACATATGGATCCAAACACCAATTTACTTACGCAAGAATACATGGAAGGTATTGGAGAATTCATGAGACTTGTTCAAGGACAACCGGAAGTAAATACTGGTATGTTACGATGTCCCTGCTCTACTTGCAATAATACTAGAATCATAAAAGAATGGGATGTTTGGCAACAATTATATATGAGAGGGTTTACACCGAATTATAAGATTTGGTATCTTCATGGAGAAACTGGTTATGAATACGGTAGTACTAGCGAACCTCAGCCTGTTGATAGGGTAGAAGAACCTGTTGATAGGGTAAAAGAACCTAGAACGGATGTAGATTATGGGGTTGGTACTGAGCAGATGGTACATGACCATTATAGAGGGGAAGAACCCAATGTAGAGTCGAGGAGATTTTTTGACATGTTGGATGCAGGAAAACAACCTTTGTATAAAGGTTGCAGAGATGGTCATTTACCCTTATCATCTGCAACTAGATTGATGGGTATTAAGACAGATTATAATTTGGCTGAAGAATGCGTGGATGCGATTGCGGATTTTGTTAAAGGTGTTCTACCAGAAGATAATCTTGCACCGGGTTCATACTACGAGGTCCAGAAACTTGTAGCGGGTCTTTGTTTACCGTATCAGGTGATAGATGTATGTATCGACAAC
>CAKOAT010469598.1:88202-132874 GCA_932364175.1 Eruca vesicaria subsp. sativa
CGTCGGGTTAATGAATGTTCGGCTTCTTCTTCTTCACAATTCTCGTATGCCGATCCCATGATTCTAGAGGAATTAAAGGAAAAAGATCAGCGGATTGGTGCCTTGGAGGAGCAGAACGCCACAATCCTATCTCAGCTGGCGGATCAAAAGCAAACGAACCTCGACATATTGGCGAGGCTAGATCGTTTGTTTCCTTCGGATTCTTAGTTGTTTTTTTGTGTGTTTAAAACTTTCTGAATGTTTTTTTTTATTATCAGTTGTGTAAACTTAAATTCTATAATATTATAAGTTTTTAATTTTAAATTACATTTATTTACGAATTTAAAACAAAAATTTTAAAATGAAAAATTAATATAAATTTTTTTTAAAAAAATTAAATCAAACTTACCGACGACATAGGTCGTCGGAATAAACCGATGAGCACATTCGTCGGAATATTCCGACGACCGTATCCGTCGGAATATTCCGACGACAGTGCTCATCGGTTTATTCCGACGACCTATGTCGTCGGTATATTCCGACGACCTATGTCGTCGGTATATTCCGACGACCATATCCGTCGGAATATACCGACGACGTATTTCGTCGGAATATACCGACGACATAGTTCGTCGGAATAAACCGATGGATTTCTCTCGACATATACCGATGGATTTCTGATGATGGTGTCCGTCGAAGTGTCGTCGGTAGTTCGTCAGAATTACAGTCTCTCGGAATTCGTCGGAATTCGTCGGAAATTGTCACGGATTTCCGACGAAATTTTTTTTTCCAACAAAATGATACCGACGAACGTCTTCGTCACGGTTTCGTCGGAATACGTCTATTCTGACAGATTTCCGACGGTTTTGGCCGTCGGTATCCTTCTGTTTTCTTGTAGTGAACCACTCTGAGCACATCTGGTCATGATTCTTCATACCCTAGTTTTTTTTATTCTTCTGGGTTTATTTCGAGGTTTGAAATGATCTGTTATAAATGTTATTGATTATAGGTTGGTTCCTCATGCTTACTCTCACACCTGAAACTTTTTTCGAAATTTTCTAAATTGGCCAAACCGTTGATTTCATGAGGATGTGGGAAGAGTATGGGAAGCTAAACCCAACATAAATGAGCTTATCGAGAAGACTTAAACCAAGCAGTATCTAGTTTCATACTGACTTGTGTTGTATGGTGCAGTTTTTGAAGGTCTAGTAGATAACACATAGATGACTTATTCTTCACAAGATCATCAACAAAGTATTATATGTTTTTTCAATAGATTAATGAATTTCCAACCCTTTTTTTTCATAAAGCAACCATTTTCGTTAGAGAGGTGTATTTGCATACCAACAAACTAGAAAACTAATCTTGTGATTGTGAATCTGTGATGCAAGTAACTAAACTAAACTAACAATTTTACCAACTAAATATATCATCGATTTAGTATCTTGATCCTCCCAAGTTAACATGTTTTGAAATCACTACTGTCTATTTTGATTTTACAAAACCTAAATTCGTTTTAGCTCAAGCAAACACTATCGATGGTTTATCCTAATTTTTTTTCTCTTCGGGAACTAAACTATCAGGATCAAGACGAGCTCCAATTCAGTGAAAGGGAAAGGAGACTCCGGGATCAACTCCAGTTCGATGGAGAAAACAAAGAGGAGTCCCAGGATCATCTTCAGAACCAGCTCGGGCAAACACTACAGCGTCTTCCTCTACACAAGAGCAAAACACAGCACATTCAATGTAATACGATAAAGTACCTACTTATTCTGCTAATGTTTTTTTTATTTCCCTTCGTCATACACCACAATTGTTCATTTTGTTTAGAATGTAAAACTCATACAAAAATTAGGGCAGAGAGTGAAGAGAGTACCAGAGTTTTCACATTGCATGGGAGAAGGAGGCTGCACTTCAATAGAAGCAATCTCTTCAAACAAACACACACACAAAGTTAAGATGGGAATATACAGATAGCAACCAAAAGAATACACACTAATAGATTCTCCACTATATAGTCATGCGCTACACTTATACTAGTAATTAGTCATATACACACTAATATAGTCAGCTAGTAATATATCACCTTCCTCGGTCGGCTTGAGCCTAAAAAGGTGAAGTTCATGTTCTTTTTCCACTTTACGCAGTTTAGCTTGATAGATTTTGAACTCATGGGTGGAAGAATTCATATCCATAGCCCATAATGATAACTAACCCAAAATACCACTAGCAAATTGGAAATTCGCCTGAATGTGCTCCACCAACACAAGTTTATACTAATACAAAGTGAATATTATATAATGGTCTTATGCCAATCCACTTGCTCACAATTGGTTTTAGTTTGGAAGCGCAAAAAAAATTAGTGTGATCATACAGACCATTAATCCGGTTTTAGAAGTAGTCCAAAACCATAAAAAGTTCAGTTTTGCCAAGCTATCCAAAAAAACATTATCACTTAGTTCCATGGTCTTGGTTTCTTCTGACGAGCAGAGTAGGGCTTGAGCTATTATAAACCAGTCTTTAGGACAACATGGGATTCCATTCAATAGCATAGTAGCTAAAGTGAAGTCGCAGCAATAGCTTCAATGTGCGTTCAACCGGAAGTATCGTACCGTCCTTTCATGGGAGAAGTAGTGTGTAAGCTTTGACACCCGTATGTAACATTGAAGTGTTTGATTGCCTTAAGTTAAGAAAAGAAAGGTGTCTTGTGCAACAAGCAACACGTAGTGCTTCTGGAGACCGGTTAAGCAACAATCGGAAGAGATCACTTCCGGTTCAATTTTTGGCTGTAAAGATATTTGTACCTCAGAATAAACTATTTGAACAAAAAAAAAAAAGAAGAAACAAACATTATGTTAGGTCTACTTTGAATGTAAATTTCACAGTTCTGGCAACAAAAGGCATCACACACCTTCCTTTACATCTCCGGTACAGACCGGTTCGACACTATATTCGATTTTGGCAATCAAGATTGGGTTGTAACGGAAGGTAGGCCTGAGGCTCATGAAGCCAATATTCTGATTTGTAAACTTAGCATGGGCCAACTGAAATCATATGTTATAAAAGCGTGGCATATCTCATTTTAGTTTATGTGAATACCGAAAAGGGAACAATAATTGGTAAGAGAGAACGAGAGAGAGTAAAAAGTCCCTACACACTGCCCAAACAGATGGCACGTCCCTGTATGTTTCAACATCAATTCATTCAAATGCCTGTTAACGTCTGTTCACATCGCTATAAGAGCAGAATACTATGACAATCACAGAGGTCTAAGCAGCATTGATCAATAGCAAACTTAAGTTTCTCCCCCTGTCTACAAAGATGCAGATGCCTAAAACTATCTTCCATATTCAAAAATGGCACTTTTGGTATACTTCAGTCATAATCTAGATTAAGTTCCATAAGAGAGATTGCCTCGCCATTTCACCATTGACGACGATTCAAGCCTCAAATCAGAGAAATAAGCATAAATCGCACTGGAAGGAGAAGATCGAATTAGATCGCGAATGGAATCGCTTGAAGACGATCCGAAAATGAAAACACAGTCCTGATTTTTTTTTTTTTTTTTTTTTTTTTTTTTTTTTTTTTTTTCTCAAAATAACAAGATTTTGTATTCTGAAAAAAACTATGCGACTTTTGGCGAAAAAAAAGGCGACTTCTGAATTTTCATTGAAACTGCTACTCCGACGATATTTTCTCGTCATACCGGCGACGATCTTCTATCATCTCAGGGCTGGTAAATCATGGGCCCCCCCACGAAGCCATCTCTTGACAGTTATCTCCACGATTCCTGAAAATCGTGATGTCTTTAAGCAACTGCTACGAAGGGTTCTCTATTTAATATCATTCGAGTTTCTCCTTTGGTTACTCAACAATTTCACACAACACATACCCTTCATACAGAAGCAAAATTGTGCACTAATGGCGGAAAATATGAGACGAGGGTTTCAGAATATCAATCTTGGAATTGATGACCCACCTTTCCAGTTGCCGGTAGATGTGGTGAATGAAGCGGCGGCGGGTAATCGCTTCATCCTAATTGGGCGTCCGGTCATGCCTAGGAGACAGAACATCAGATCTATCGTAGCAACACTCCCACGTAATTGGGGATATGATGGTGTGGTGGGTCGCATTGTTGAGGGGCGACGATTTCAATTCGTTTTCCCATCAGAAGATGCGTTGCAGATGGTGTTACGGAGAGGGCCCTGGGCTTTTGCTGACAGAATGCTCATCATTCAAAGGTGGACTCCACAATTCGACCCACTGATGCTCAATTTTATCCCTTTCTGGATTCAAATCCGAGGGATTCCTTTCCAATTCATGAGTCAGGAGATTGTTATGCATATTGGGAGAGCGCTTGGTATGTATATGGAGGTTGACTACAACACTGATGTGGCTGCGCGACGAGAGTATGCAAGAGTCCGGGTAAACTGGAATGTTGATGAGCCCTTGAAATTTCAGAAACATTTTCAATTCACGGCTGGTGTCAATACTCTGTTGCGATTCACCTATGAAAGACTCAGAGGCTTCTGTGAAGTTTGCGGAATGTTAACCCATGATTCCGGTGCTTGCTTGATTCAGAACGGGGGTCCCAACCAGGATGGCGACGATGATGACAGTGATGATGATAATGGAGGTGATGAAGCAATAAGGAACCAGGGGATAATTATTGAGGAGATTGCTGAAGATCTACCACAGGAGAATGTCCAAGGAGACCAACAAGTCAATCAAGAAGATGCTATCACTGAGGAGGAAGATGCAATTCGGCGATTTGAAGAGGAGAATGATGATGAGGAGCTTTGGAATGGCTTAGGCAAACAAACCATGTTCTCTGAAGATTTCAACAGTGAGGAGATGTTTAATCCCATCAACCCTTTCGGTGAAAGATTTACTGGAAAAGAAAGCTTAAAGAGGAAGATTTGGTTGGATGAGGCGTCTGGTAACAAGAGCTTGTTTTGTTCTATTGAAAAGGGAGAACACAGCGGCTCCTCAGTGAAGCGAAAGAAGGCAGACAATGACCACAAGAACCAAGAGGAAAAGGAAGATCAGGAAGGAGACATGGAGTCTCACACCAACTTGGGAGGCGCGGTGGGCCCTAAACCACCACAACCACCATGAGAGCAACCTGTTGGAACTGTCGAGGTTTAGGCAGTGACTCGACAGTTCGACGCCTAAAGGAGATACACAGAAAGTATCTCCCGGACATCATGTGCCTCTCAGAGACAAAGCAACAAGATGATTACATTAGAGATGTTGGTGCTCAGTTAAATTTCCCTAATTATGTTTTTGTACCCCCGGTAGGTCTTAGTGGTGGTCTAGTTATCTATTGGAGTCAGAATGTACAGCTTTCCATTCTCAGTCAATGTTCCAATCTTGTAGATTGTTTGATTAATAGTAATGAAGGTTCCTTCTACTTTTCATTTGTATATGGCCACCCAAACCAATCCCTACGGTATCATACTTGGGAAAGACTGGATCGCCTTGGTATCACAAGGAGAAACCAACCTTGGTTACTTGTTGGTGATTTTAACGAGATACTAGGGCCTCATGAGAAAAAAGGTGGAAGACCTAGACCTGCTATCTCCTTTCAAACTTTCAGAACACTAATTCTTAACCATGATTTAGTGGACTTGAGATCTGTTGGTGATCGTTTCTCCTGGATAGGGCAGCGAGGCAGACACCAAGTTCAATGTTGCTTGGACAGAAATATGGCTAACTCAGAATGGTTAGAAAGATATCCAGCCTCAGAAACTGTGTTCCTAGAGATTGGTGAATCTGACCATCGACCACTAATTACTTACATTTCGGTGGAGAAAGATGAACCTAAGAGAATGTTTAGGTTTGACAGCAGAATGGTGGACAAGGAAGGATTCAATGATACAGTTTCACGAGGTTGGAAAGGGACAGGACAAACGCAATTGCTTCAAATGCCTCTGACCCAGCGACTGATAAGATGCCGGCAGCATATATCAAGATGGAAGAAACATAATAGGAACAATGCAGAAGAACGCATTAATGTTCTACGGAGTAAGCTGGATCAGGCAATTAGTTTGAATACAATGGATACTCAAGGACGTTGTGCATTGAAAGAAGAATTAGATCAAGCCTATTTGGATGAGGAAATATTTTGGAAACAGAAAAGTAGAATAATGTGGTTGAGGGCTGGAGACCGTAACACAGCATACTTCCATGCTATCACGAAGGAAAAGCGTCGGCGTAACAATATTACATCCATTCAAGATGCAAATGGAGTAATACAACGTGGACAGAAGAATATTGCCAGAGTAGCGCAAGAATACTTTCAACAGCTTTATACTTCACAACCAGTTCCACCAACCTGTTATCAAGAAGTGTTTTCAGGATTTCCGAGGAAGATTACAGCAGAAATAAATGAGGATCTCATACGAGAAGTAACATCTGAGGAAATTAAAGCAGCCATGTTTGACATTGGCCCCCATAAAGCTCCAGGACCAGACGGATTTCCGGCTGTTTTTTATCACCAATACTGGAGTGAAATTGAAAACGAGCTCATTGCAGAAGTTACACATTTCTTCAGACATGGTGAACTTGATAGCCAGCTCAACCACACCAATCTTTGCCTCATACCTAAGGTCTATCCTCCTACTGGTATGGCTGAGTTTAGACCTATTGCATTGTGCAATGTGGCCTATAAGGTCATATCTAAGGTTTTGGTTAATAGATTGAAGAAGCATTTGGATCTTATTATCACTGAGAACCAACAAGCTTTTATTCCGGGAAGGATGATAACTGATAATATTGTTGTAGCACACGAAATATTCCACAGTCTCAAGGCTCGCAAGAGACAAGCTACTTCATATATGGCTGTGAAGACAGATATTGTCAAAGCTTATGATCGGTTAGAGTGGAGTTTCCTGCAAGAAACTATGACTAGGATGGGTTTCCACCAGCGTTTTGTTGAATGGATAATGAGCTGCGTCAACACTGTTACTTTCTCAGTTCTCGTTAATGGATCCCCAGAGGGATTTATAAGACCAGGGTGAGGAATTAGACAAGGAGATCCGTTGAGCCCTTACCTATTTATTCTATGTGCTGAAGTTCTTTCACATATGATGAACAAAGCCATGGCTGATAGGAGTTTACTTGGCATTAAAATTTCTAATCAGGCTCCCCCGGTTAACCACCTTTTATTTGCTGATGATTCACTTTTCTTTTCATTAGCAAATCAAAAGGCTGGAAGGAAATTAAAGGGGATTCTTGCTGAGTATGAAAGAGTATCAGGTCAAGCAATCAATCTTAACAAGTCATCTATAACCTTTGGCAAGAAGGTTTCTGCTGTGACCAGAACAAGATTGAGAAATCTACTAGGAATCTTTAATGAAGGGGGTATGGGAAAGTATTTGGGATTGCCTGAGCAATTTGGGAGCAAGAAGTCAGAGATGTTTGCCTACATTATCGATAAAGTTAAAGGAGTCACTCAAAGCTGGAACAAAAATTTTTTATCTCATGGAGGTAAAGAAATTTTACTAAAAGCTATAGCCTTAGCGATGCCGATCTACTCAATGAACGTATTTCGACTACCGAAGCAAGTTTGTCAAGAGATAGATAGTATTCTGGCCAAGTTTTGGTGGGGATCAGGAGGGAATAAAGGAATGCATTGGTATGCTTGGGATCGATTATGCACACCAAAACGAGAAGGGGGTCTTGGCTTCCGTGATTTGGAAAGGTTTAACCAAGCGTTACTTGGGAAGCAAGTGTGGAGAATACTACAAAACCCCCAATGTTTGATGGCTAGAATATTGAAAGCTAGGTATTTTCCAGATGGAGATATATTCACTGCTGTTATAAAGAAGAAGGCTTCCTATGCATGGAAATCAATCCTATACGGAAGGGATTTGGTTAAGCAAGGCATGCGATTTATTGTAGGTGATGGGCAATATATAAATGCATTGACAGATCCTTGGATTCCAGCACACCCGCCAAGACCACCAATGGTACGGAACCTCTCTTTGGACAGCAAAAAGGTTCATTACTTCTTTGATGAAAATGGTCACCAGTGGGATGAAAGTAAACTGCGAGAATACTTTGTTGATGAAGATGTAGAAAGGATTCTCCAACTCAAGGTTTCCAGATTAGCAAAATTGGATTTATTAGGCTGGCATTATAATGAAAATGGTGTGTATACTGTGAAGTCGGGATATTGGCTATCTACACATCTACCAGAAAACAGAGGTATCAATCCAACTTCTGGTAATGTTTCATTGAAACAAAAACTTTGGAAGACAACAGTGCCTCCTAAAATTCATCATTTCGTATGGAAAACATTGTCTCAATGTCTTCCTACTGGAAATAATCTACGTCGAAGACATATTGTCAATCAAGATGAGTGTAAGAGATGCTGCCAGGATGTGGAGACTGAGAAGCATATCTTGTTCGATTGTACCTATGCACAATCAATTTGGCGGGCTTCTGGGATAACGAATACAGTCATTTTGAATCCCTCAGCAACATTAGAAGAGAAGATAAGTGTATGCATACAAATATGTCTGGACTCAAGCCTTGAAGATTTACATAATTTGCCTCTTTGGATATTATGGAGAATATGGAAAAGTCGAAATACTCTGTACTTCCAACATAAACAGCAACATTGGAAAACAATTATTCAACAAGCATGTGCGGATGCCTTGGAATGGAAGACAATTAATGTTCAGAAAAAGAAATGCTCAAGGGGTGGCCGGGATAGTCAGAATTCTTCACAGGAAGCTCAATGGAAGAGACCACAGAGAGACTGGATTAAATGTAATGTGGATGCTTCTTTTATTAATGGTGAAGTGCCAAGTTCAGCAGGATGGGTTTTACGAGATTCTGATGGGTTTTATAAAGGGGCAGGACAAAGTGTGGGAAGAAGAGTTAAAAATGCTTTTGAAAGTGAATTACAAGGAATCATCATGGCTATTCAACATTGTTGGTTCCGAGGTTATAGGAAAGTTATCATCGAAACAGACTGTATGAAGGCTGTGAATGTGATTACTAGGAAGAGTCTACATTTTGATGCATACAACTGGATCAGGGAAATTATAGAGTGGAAAAAACAATTTGAAGACCTGCAATTTAGCTGGATAAGGAGAAGTGGGAACAAAGCTGCTGACAAGTTGGCCAAACAACATATCCCTGATGGGCATAGTTTTTATTATCATAACTATGTACCTGCTTCGATTTCAATGTACTTACATCAAGACTTTGTATGCTCAACTATATCATAATAAAGTATCGCAGTTATAAAAAAAAAAAAAAAAAACTAAAACTTTATAAAAAAATTAAACTTTAAATTTGAAATTTATCT
This sequence comes from Eruca vesicaria subsp. sativa, assembly GCA_932364175.1. Lineage (NCBI taxonomy): Eukaryota > Viridiplantae > Streptophyta > Magnoliopsida > Brassicales > Brassicaceae > Eruca > Eruca vesicaria. The sequence continues at coordinate 97,504 of CAKOAT010469598.1, forward strand.
TTTTATATTACATGAAAATATTATATAAAGAACAGAGTAATGATTATTGTAACTAAAAAGACATTACAACTAGAACATAAATTAAAATACAGAAAACATGACTAATAAAGTGATAATCATGTATATTTATGTTTTTTTTAGATCGAGTGTATATTGGTTTTATTTGAGTCAGTTCTTTTCAGGTTCAGATCCCTTTAAGTGAGTTTTTCCGATTATGGTTTTTCAGATACATAAATTTTAGATCTAATTAAGTATTTGTAAACTTTCGATTCATAATAGATATTTTTTATTCGGATTTGATATTTTTGGATCGGTTACAATTCAAAACTTTGGCTCTGGATAAAATGTTGAGGTCTACGCATAACTCTAAACTCTAATCAATCTTTAGCGTCAAATGAGTGAAAGAATCTACCTTGTGGTAACTGATCCACTAGAAACATAAACAAGATTTAATCAAAAGTAGTTGTCTATAATATCATTACATAGCTATTACAAAAAAAAAATACAGTTTACTTACATGTGGATGAGGGAATTTTCTCTTCACCAACTACCGACCATAACTACTACATTGACTTTCCAAGCAAACTTTAGATAATTTCGCAAAATTGAGGGCGCTTTTGAAGTTGTTGATGCATTCATTTGCATCAAAATTTACATGATTGACTATGAGATGTATAGACAGCTCTAGTTGTTGTTGAATGACGACGCTGATGTTCAACAACGCTTGAACCGCCCAACAAGTTGTTACATAAATGAATATGTAAAACATATCAGACATCCCGATGCAAAAAAGGATAAAATATCAGACCATAAGACTAATTGCAAAGGTAAATGAAATTAGTCTATTTAAGTTTTAATATAACAATATTGGCCTTCAATTTTTATCATTAATTAATTTGACAAGTCTATATTTCTCATAAATTGAAGCATATATATAACTTGGTCTTGATGATTCACTACAGGTCCGACAACACCATGGTAATGCCTCCAATTTCTGAAGTAAATACCTATACTATTAGAAATTTAGATAACAATTTATGTTTACTATAAAATTTTAGAGAAGTTATAAGATAAAGAAATGCAAAGCTTAAAATACATAAGAGATTAATAAATTCATAACAAAATATTATTACCACACTTTCATAATCAACTAAAGTAACCACTCTCACATACTCTATGTTGAATGATTTGCCAGAAACCTTTTCAAATAATTATGAACAAGTTAATCATCGATGTAGTCATTAATCAATATATCTTAAGATCATAGTTATAAACAATTTTATTGATCTTAAGTAAGTGTGTTTTTTGTGCACAAAAAATACTTTTAGATTTTGTTTGCGTATCCTACCAAGATAAAATCAAGAAAATTGAACACTATGAAACCTATGGTATAATCGTATGAGACCCTTACTATGAGAATCAAATGATAAATTAGTAAAATAGACTTTTATGTTGACTTGCTTATCTCGATCAAAATGTCTTTATGGGGTATTATTGAATATAGAATTTTAGTGCAACTAGAATTAAGTAACTATGAGAGTGTTGGATATTTGCTTTAGTTGATTATGAACTTTTCGTTGGCTTTCGTGTGTTGTGCACATCTCACAACTTTGAGTTTTCTTTTTGCTTTAATTAGGAGAAATTTAATATACTGATTCTGGTAAATTAAAGTGTATTGCAGTCTAAATGACACTATTCATTCTTATAAATCGATGGAAAAAATAAATAAATATATGGGGGTCCTTTCTTGTAACCCATTTATTTAAAAACTCCTTCTCCAAATTTAAACCACCGCCGATAATCAACGACTTAACTACCTAATCTTCAACTTAAATGGTCAAAGACTAGAACTATGCATCCCCACAAGAGGTTAGTCTAACAAGAACAGTCGTAGAGAGGGCGTAGACCATAGTTACCGCTTGTCTTCTTCTTTCCCAAACAGTAATATTTTCTTCCCAGTCTTGAAACTCCCTATAAAATGACATCATTCATGCTTATAAATTGATGAAAATATATTGGGGTCCTTTATCTTAACCTATTTATTGTTTTCTCTAAACCCCTTCCCCGAATTTAAAATAATTTCTTTTTACATCTTCCTTATTTATCATATCTGTCTGCACCTTCTTATAAGTAGTGTTAGTTTCAATAAATCTTGTAAGTAATAAGTATTAAGTACATCTAAATTTACATATGATTCCGATAGATCCATGAAACCGTTAGATCCACACAAAAATATTTTGATCGATTTCAGAAAAAATTATCACATAATTCGGTAAATAACTGATGCGCTTTATTGTATGTGGTTTTCATATTAGCATGTTAGCAGATAGACTGATAGAGTGGCTTTAGAAAACAAATGTTATCAGATAGAGTACATTATGTTTAAAAATCACACACAATAAATCATGTGCGTTACAAAAACCAAAAATATTCTTAACATAAAAAAACTGAAAATCGACAGTAGAAAAGATCAGACAGTGATATGATGACCCAGACAGCACATATGGTATATATGCGGATAATTTGTCTTTTTCTATTCTCGGATGAGAAAAGAATATTCATAAGACATTAAACTTTTGTGCCCTAAACAACATCGTATCAAATGGGACCAAGCAAATAATAAAATAAACGAACATTATTAGACTATTCATCAACAGTTTGTAATTTTAGTTTATAATGAATAGAGTATTAACAACAAATTTTTTGTCCCATTTAATTCGATATCCCCAAATCCACATGAGTTGTGATCTCTAAATGGTAATCATCTTCATTTTGTTTCTTTTCTATATGAGGATCTATCCATTTCCTAAAATTTTGACGAGTTAAAGTCTGGGTTATACTGCGGTTTAAAATAATTTAATCAAATGTGACTTAGATTTATAAACTTGAAGACCCTTTCTTGTTTGGTTGCTAAACAAACAAATACATGAAAAAAAATTGATCGTGAAACGAATTCATTTGCACACATGAAAACTGATTTGGAAGTGACCAGTTAACATATCATATGCTAAGCTTTTCTCTATCCAATTTACTTATCTTAAATTATTCTAGCCATGTATATTCAACTAGTAAGACAAAGCTCAAAATGTTTTTTTATTCTTTGGGTTAACAAGCTCAAAATATATAATGCGCTAATATAATAGTATAGCAGCTAACTGGAGTTATATTAAATAAAATAAAATAAAAAATCTCAAAAAATGGTTTTTGCGCTCAGACGTTTATTTGGAAGAATTTCCTTGTTTATCATTTGGACCCATCAAGCTTATGAGCTCAAATATGCCGTTTGTTGTGATTATCTACTGCTAATAATTGGCTGGGATCCCTATCGTCGTAAGATAAAAATCCTTGAGGTTTGGATGCAAATATGAAAGCATATTTGGAACAAGAAAACAGAAAAACATTTGGATAAAATTTTAATATTTTAGTAGTTAGTCCTATAAAAGCCATACATAAAGTTCTGATAATATAAAGATAAAAGGTACATAATTCCCATCAAATAAGACAATATCTCCGACAATGGTTGTTGCATTATCTAAGAGACATTGCTAATGACACCCGGAAGCTTGCTTGATCTTGTGTTATACCTTGGTTTCTTTACAACTCTATTAGAATCTTCATCGCATTCTTCTGCCAAAAAAAATGAAATATTAAAAACATACCTTTCCTTGCAAAGATAAAACAAAAGTTGTCTCTCCAAATGAGTGAACAATAAACAGACAAGGCTGAAACAAACCTTTCTACAATATCTATAACAGACTGGGAAATGGTTATACCTTGTTGTTATGACCAAAAAAAAAAAGAAGATTATACCTTGTTGACCGGGTTTAAGCCTGCAGAAACTATGCTCAATCTCTCTACAAAAAACATTGCAGACCTTAGCTTGAAAGACTTTGGTCTTGTCACAAGAATCCTTGGCTACAAATGTAATGAAGTAAGTGTATCCTTTACTCCAGTAAAGATTTGCTTTCTCGACCTCAACAAATTCAAAATTGGTCCCCTGTTTTTTTTTTTTAAATAAAAACAAACAAACCAGAATCAAATTCACAGTTTTGATAATATAATAATAATAATAATAATAATAATAATAATAATAATAATAATAATAGAGATAGTAAATAGACAAGAACTGAAGTGGATAGTGTTTGGTCGGAAGAAACGGGACACACCTCTCTAATGTTGTAATCCGCAATGGATTCCTGAGCCAATCTTCCGAAAAACTGCCTATCGGTTTCTCTTATTAAGGTTGAATGGTTTTCATCGAGAAACGAAGGGTAGAAATTGAAAAGGCATCGGAACTCGGAAAAATCGACGTCAAATCCCTTTTTTAAACAAAAGTAAAAACAACTTAGAAGCTATCAAATTAAATCAGAGATTCTGAGAAGTTAATAGACCGAGAGAGAGAGAGAGAGAGAGACCTGGCTCTTCCTGATCTGTTCGTTGATGAGATTTCTCTCCTCTTGATCTGTGTACTTTGGACTCGTATTGTCCTCTTTCCCTCTTATCTTCTCCAACAGAAGCTTATCCTCCTTGGTCTCTCCAATGAGAGTCTTAAAGCCTGCAATCACACATCGTGGATCGAACGGATCGCTGTTGATTTCGTAATCTATTCTACTCGATGAAGCCATGTCAAACCTAATTCCGCCGTAAATAATTGTTCCCTCAAAATCTATCTACTCTATATATTTTTTTTTTTTTTTAGTTTTGGTTCGCATCTTACAGTTAATATCACTAAATAAAAACAAATAAACAATTTAAAATTAGTTATGGTCATGATTTAACATAACCATAATGATTTAACAAATTAATAAATTAAAAATTCACAAATTAAACACCAACTCAGTTTTATATCATGATTTAACAATTTAAAAACTAATTATGGTTATGAGAAGTTTACGTTCACGTGTCAATCCTATTTATCTTCAATTTTTCTTTTGTTGTGTTTTTATTTTATTTTGGTTATTATTCGATATAAATATTTATTTTAAATTTTATTCTCATTTTGTTTGTTTGTTTTGACATGGGATTTACAAAATACTTAAGATTTAAAATAATTAAAGAGATACATACTTATGTTAAGATCTGCACTTTATGCACAGTAAATATTTTATATTTTATATTTATTTTATATTTTCTACATATTATAAAATAAGAAAATAATAAAAATATATATTAAATAATTATGAAATCAGTTACTATTATATAATAAATTGGCGTTTGCATATAAATTTAACTATCAGTCTTGTTTATTCGCAATTAGGGTAAATAAATCAAAATTATCAAAATTATATATTGTATATGATATATAATTAAATTTAAATGATATAAAAATATTAATATAGCACACTTTTAATATGGCTATTTATTAAATGAGGTTTCTACTTATATGATTTTATGATTATTTGCATATTTGTGTAACAAAAATTTACACCAACGATTTTTTTTTTAATTTGAGATGTTTAGTAGTTTGAATAATTTATAATCATTTTTTTAAAAAAATTGACATATTTCAAAATTAAAACATTAACTTTTCAATATATGTTTAATGCAAATATCAAAATATAAGTATGTACTTTCATATGATGTATAGTTTAATTAAAACGATATGAAGTATATATAAATTAAAATTATTTCTTTATATGGTCTTATAATCATTATATTTTAATATGGAAAAAAATTTAAACCTTGATCCTAAAATTTTATGTGAGACTTTTAACAGTTTAGTAATTTATACTCATTTAAAAAAATTCGAAATACAACATACACAAAAAAAATCGAGATTTTTATTATATGATTAATGTAATTGTTTAATTTATTTTAATAATAAAGAAATAAACAAAATGAGAAAAAGTATACAAATTGTTATCAAATCATTATTGTTAAAAATCATTAATTGTTATATATATATATATATTAATCGAATTAGGTAATTCCGTAGGTTTTATTTAAGGAAAGCATGCAAAACAATAAATATTTGATATATGCGACCAACTATAGCCTACAAAATATTATATTGTTAGAGAGTATAAATTTTAGACTATACATTATATCACATGCTTTAGAATTCTTGGAATTTGAAATAGAAGCCAAAGAGCTATGCCACATAAGATTGGAATTATTGTTAATTATTACAAACTTAAGATTACAAATTTTTAAATGATTTTCAATTAATATATAGGGGATATAAATTTGGGATAATTTGTAAATTACTCCAAAAACAGTTTGATTTTTGATAATTGCATTTTCTATTTTAATTTTTGTAAGGTACACTTCTCTAATTGTGAATTTACTTTGTTACCCTAATTAGATATTTCAGTTATTAATATATAAATTCGAAATTAATATATAAATTCGAAATACAATAATTATCCAAATCAATAAACTAATATCTTTAATTTTTTTTATGTTTACCCTATAAATATATGTGTTGAGATAAACATGTTAATTTAACATTTAAATTTACAATAACAAAGATAAATTTGTAAGTTATGATTTAACGACTATATCATGAACAAGTCACGTTGTAACATATATTTTCCTTTATTTACTCTCTTCTGCTTATATATATATACAAGTCACCTTGTTAAAAGAAAAATCACGTTTTACTTTGTCTCTACAAAATCCTATATTCTTACATGTGGATGATATACCACTTACCTTGTATTCAAAATAATAAAATAATTTAAGATATTATTAAAAAAATATGAAAAGATATTGGATATAAATGTAAAAAGGGATAATTGGTATATTCTCTAACGATTTATATTTTTTCCCTTTTTTTAAATCGAATTGTAAACAATATATTAGAAATTAAGAAATATTAAGAATGGGTAATTAGGTAAATTTATATATATATATATAAGTGTAATTTTCCAAAAAAATAAATAAAAGTGTAGTTTTCAAATTTTATTCTTATATAAATGCATTTCTCCAAATTTCCCCTATAAATTTTCAAAAAGGCGCTTTTGCTCTCTGGCGTTTGTTTGGAAGAATTTGCTTGTTTATCTTTTGGGCCCATCAACCGTATGAGCTCAAATGCCGTTTCTTATAATTATCTACTGCTAATAATTAGCTGGGATCCCTATCATCGCAACTCTCGTAAGATGAAAATCCTTGAGGTATGGATGCAAATATGAAAGTATATTTGGAACAAGAAGATACCAGAAAACAAATGGATAAAATTTTAATATTTTAGTAGTTAGTCCTACAAAAGTCATACAAATGATAAAGTTATGATAACATAAAGATAAAAGAGACATAATTTCCATCAAATAGGACAAGATCTCCTACAATGGTTGTTGCATTATCTAAGAGACATTGGTAATGACACCTGGACGCTTGTTTGATCTTGTGTTATACCTTGGTTTCTTCACAACTCTATTAGAATCTTCATCGCATTCTCCTGCCAAAAGTGAAATGTAACATTAAAACATACTTCCCTTGCAAAAAGATAAAACACAAGTTTCCTCTCCAAAACAAGTGAACAATCAGAGAGGCTGAAACAAAACTTTTTACAATATCTATAACACACTTGAGAAATGATGTATACCTTGTTGACCGGGTTTAAGCCTGCAGAAACTGTGCTCTATCTCTCTACAAAAGACATTGCAGACCTTAGCTTGAAAGACTTTGGTCTGGTCGCAAGGATCCTTGGCTACAAACGTGATGAAGTAAGTGTAACCTTTGTTCCTGTACAGATTTGCTTTCTCGACCTCAACAAATTCAAAACTGGTCCCCTGTTTTTTTTAATAAAAAAAAACCAAAATCAAATTCACAGTTTTGATAATAATAATAATAATAATAATAATAATAATAATAATAATAATAATAATAATAATAAATACTTGTAAATAGACAAGAACTGAAGTGGATAGTGTTTGGTCGGAAACAGGACACACCTCTATAATGTTGTAATCCACAATGGCTTCCTGAGCCAATCTTCCGAAAAACTGCCTATCGGTTTCTCTTATTAAGGTTGAATGGTTTTCATCGAGAAACGAAGGGTAGAAATTGAAAAGGCATCCGAACTCGGAAAAATCCACGTCAAAGCCCTTTTTTAAACAAAAGTGAAAACAATTTAGAAGCTACCAAACTAAATCAGAGATTCTGAGAAGGTAATAGATCGAGAGAGAGAGAGAGAGAGAGAGAGAGAGAGAGAGAGAGAGAGAGAGGGACCTGGCTCTTCCTGATCTGTTCGTTGATGAGAATTTTCTCCTCTTGATCTGTGTACTTTGGACTCGTATTGTCCTCTTTCCCTCTTATCTTCTCCAACAGAAGCTTATCCTCCTTGGTCTCTCCAATGAGAGTCTTAAAGCCTGCAACCACACATCGTGGATCGAACGGATCACTGATGATTTCGTAATCTATTCTACTCGATGAAGCCATGATAAACCCTAATTCCGCCGTTAACTAATTGTTCCCTCAAAATCTATCTACTCTATATAATGTACTTTTTTTGGCTCGCATCTTACAGTTAATAGCACTAAAGCCCCCAAAGTTTTAAATTATGTGAGATCGTACCCCATAATCAGCTTTTGGAAGTTAATGAAGACATCGCAGCTAGGGATGTTAATATGGGTAATTACCCATAGGTTTACCCAAATCTATTGATAATGGGTTGTGTTTTTACCCATCTAAAACTAATTGGGCTAAACATGCGTATAAAATTTTAAAATCCATATTAGATTGGGTAAATACAAGAGGGTAGTCGGTATCCATGGGTTTTAATTTTATAACATTAAATCGGAAAAAATGAATTTTCTCGTCAAAACCGCAAAAACGTGTTTTCCCGCCAAAATCGCAAAAATGAGTTTTCCCGCTAAAACTGCAAAAACGTGATTTCCCACCAAAACGTATTTTTCACCAAAACCGCAAAAACATGTTTTCCCGCTAAAACCGTAAAAACGTGATTTCCCACCAAAACCGAAAAAACGTATTTTTTCGCCAAAACCGCAAAAACAACGTGTATTCCCGCCAAAACCGCAAAAATGAGTTTTCCCACCAAAACCGCAAAAACGTGTTTTCGCCAAAATCGCAAAAACATGTTTTCCCGCCAAAACCGCAAAAATATGTTTCCCGCCAAAACCCAAAAACGTGTTTTTCCGCCAATGCGAGTTTTCCGCAAAAAGGTATTTTTCGTAAATTGAGATTTCCGCAAAAAAAAATTCCCAAAAAATCAAGTTTTTCCGACAAAATCAGAAATGGGTTTTCTCGCCAAAACCGGAATAATGAACTTTCCGGTCATATTGGAAAAACTAGTTTCTAGAATAAAAATTCTGCATAATCTCTTTAGAACAAATAAAATAGTAGCTTGGGTACCCATGGGTTAACCTATATCCTACTGGGTTATTTTTTGGGTTTTAATTTAACCTTGATGTTTATGAGTTTTCGCGGGTTTGGTATAAATTGGGTCGGGTTTTTTGTGGGTTGGGCTGAACTAGGTTATTTTACCCATTTTAACATCCCTACCCAGCTATCATTTAGTTAATTTTAAATTTAAACCCATACACAAGACGAGAAGCTACGGAGGCTGAACAATGTGGTGATAAAAAAATTTGTTCTCTATGGTTCTCTATTATTTACGTGTGGTGATAAACTTCTTTTAGCCGTTTGATACACGAGAAGCTAACACCGAAGAAAGGAAATAGCCGTTCAAAAAAGGAAGAAAGGCATATCCAAAACAGAATAAGAACTCAGGGAGATTTATGAGACCATAGGTAATTTATTAAAACTTTATACTATTTTTTTTAATATGGGGGTTTACCAAAAAAAAAAAGTTAAAGGAGTAAGACAATAATTCATTCGGTTTTATTCAGAACCTCCTAAGAGCAAAAGAGAAAGACATTAAAGATATTTAGAGCAATCTCTAAGGGGTTCTTATTCTTGGGTTCTTAAAACATATATATATGTATGTATATATTATATATGCAAATATAATATATGCATACACATATATATGTTTTAAGAATCTAAGAGTAAGAACCCCGATAAAGTTGCTCTTAGCTTAATGTGATAATAATAAACACAAGTATAATACATTAAATTCATTTAGCGTCACCAAATTCATATATATTATTAAAATTGAAGTATATATAGAAGTTACTTGAAAATATGAATAACAATTAATAAAAGAGTATATTGTTGTTTAACAGCATGGATTACAGTTATTAACAAAAATAGTGGGTTTAGTTATTAAGAAAAATTGAAAGTCCTATGACAAACTATCTATTTAGACCAGCTTTACAATAAATTAAAATGGACCAATCTAGTTACTTTACAATAATCATAATACAAAATTTAAACTTTATATACATATTTCAAATCAAAAGAATAATTTTAAATTAATTTATATCAAAAGTTGATTTTAACTAAAATATTTTTCAATAGCGATTATAAAAAAAAGTTTTAAGTATATATAAGCAAAATACAATTCAAAGCCCAATTTCAAACACCAATTAAAACTGTGGTTTTTATATTTCGCATTAAGTTTTTTAAATATAATATATGTGATTATTTATATTAAACTTGTGAATTTGACCCTTTACTCCTGTCCCCACCATGTTTGACTCACTGCAGGGCAGGTGCGGATCAACAGATTTGGAAATATGTGGGATAGATGCGGGTGCGGGTTTAATATATTTTATGTGGAGCGGGTGCAGATCGGTCGACTTTAAATTGCTAGTACCCGTCAGCCCGCAAAATCTTTTTTTTTTTTAATATTTATTTTATTGTTAAAATAATTAAAAAATACGAATAAAATAAAATACATTATCTTAGTTTTAAAAAATAAATTAACATTTTTTAGTGTTACTCATGGGAGAAGGAGGCTGCACTTCAAGCAATCTCTTCAAACAAAAGTTAAGATGGAAATATACAGATAGCAACCAAAAGAATACACACTAATAGATTATCTACTATAGCCATACGCTACACCTATACTAGTTAATCATATACACACTAATATAGTCAGCTAGGCCAATTAGTTTTGCTATGCGCCAAGAAGAACCTCATACTAATGTAGTCACCTTCCTCGGTCGGCTTGAGCCTGAAAAGGTGAAGTTCATGCTCTTTTCCACGATTACACAGTTTAGCTTGATAGATTTTGGACTCATGGGAGGAAGAATTCATATCCATAGCACAGAATGACAACCAACACAAAATACCACTAGCAAATTGGAAATTCGCCTGAATGTGCTCCACCAACACAAGTTTCGTTCCCTGAATGAATTAAAGCTTAGGGTTAATTTAGTTTTAATTTGGAAGCGCAAAAAAATTAAGGTGATCATACAGATCATTAATCCAGTCTTAAAAGTGGTCCAAAACCATAAAAAGTTCAGTTTTGCCGAAATAGCCAAAAAAACATTATCAGATAGAAAGTATGATAAATTATGTTGAGATTAATTAATGGTTACATGTCTCATTAGCTTGAAGACATGACATGAATAATATAAAGGATTTGATACAATCCTTCTCACTCCTTAAATGTGAAAGAGAAACTTTGATGGTACCATAAGACGGTTAATTAATAAGAAACAAGTCAAGAGAACTTAGTTGGTCTTGGTCTCTTCTGACGAGCAGAGCAGGGCTTGAAGCTATTATAAACCAGTCTTTAGGACAACATTGGATTCCATTCAATAGCATAGTAGCTAAAGTGAAGTCGCAACAATAGCTTCAATGTGCGTTCAACCGGAAGTATCGTACCGTCCTTTCATGGGACAAGTAGTGTGCAAGCTTTGACGCTCGTATGTAACATTGAAGAGTTTGATTGCCTTAAGTTAAGAAAATAAAGGTGTCTTGTGCAACAAGCAACACGTAGTGCTTCTGGAGACCGGTTAAGCAACAATAGGAAGCAGTGGCGGAGCCAGGATCTTTTCTTACCGGGGACAAATAAAATGTATACAAAATTTTTTAATAGTTATATATATATATTATAAAATATTTTGTAACGTAAAATATTTTCTGTATTAGATATTATAAATTAAATTTTTAATAGCTATATATAAATAAAAATAAATTTAAAAGTCTATTATTCTCAAAACAAAAAAAAAATCATTATAAAATCAGTCAATTCAAAATTCTTATTAATAAAATTCATGAAATAAATCAATTATTAAATGATTTTTTTCATAATTTAATAAAATCCAAAACAGCATCTATAATGTTAAAGTAAATTAATTTTTTTTAAAGAAATCCAACTTGAATAAATAAAGTGTTTTACCTTTTTTTCAGAAAACAGTTACAAAAATAATATAAAAGATTAACAATGATTTTCTTCAAGGTTAGATATTTGTTTATGTTTTTGGTGAGAACTAGTTTAATAATCAATCATCTACAAGTCTACGACCCACAAAATTATATACTATTTATCATTGTATTTAAATGGCGTAAACTATTAGTGAGCCCAAAATCAAATTAAAACATAATCCAACTGTCCGATTAACTAAATAATTATGCCTTAACGATTGTTCACTTTTAGTTTTACGGGGTCATTCGAAAATATTTACTGGGGTCATTAATTTTTTGGTGAATGCTAAATATTAATATTTTTAAAATAGGTGGGGTCACCTGACCCCCTCATTGCTGTGTAGCTCCGCCCCTGATAGGAAGTGATCAGTCCCGCTTCAATTTTTGGCTGTAAAGATATTTGTACCCTAGAATAAACTATTTGAACAAAAAAGAAAGAAGAAACAAGACATTATGTTAGGTCTAATTTGAATGTAAATATCACGGTTCAGGCAACAAAAGGCATCACACACACACCTTCCTTTACATTTCCGGTACAGACCGGTTCGACACTATATTCGATTTTGGCAATCAAGATTGGGTTGTAACGGAAGGTAGGCCTGAGGCTCATGAATGCCAATATTCTGATTTGTAAATTTAGCACGGGCCAACTGAAATCATATGTTATAAAAGCGTGGCATATCTCATTTTATTTTATGTGAATACCGAAAAGGGAACAATAATTGGTAAGAGAGAACGAGAGAGTAAAAAGTCCCTACACACTGCCCAAACAGATGGCACGTCCCTGTATGTTTCAACATCAATTCATTCAAATGCCTGTTAACGTCTGTTCACATCGCTAGTTTTCACGACTTTTTTTTTTCTCATCTGTATGGTGAGTGACATTAAAGAAAAACCCACCCACTTTGGACTTATCAAAGAAAAGTCCAGTTTTTTTAAAAATCACTCACCGACCACCTTCCTAAATTTGGTATCTCCTCATTAACTTTTCCACACCTTTTCTGGAATTTATTTTCTCTTCAAAACTATAGAAATATCAAATATGAATTATTATTTTTTAAAGTCCAAATATGAATTATGAAATGGTTATTTAGCAGCAAACAAAAAAAAACTATTGACAATTAATTATTTCTTCACAACTTCTATCCAAACGACAATCAACACGTGTGTTTGTTATGGTTATCTTAACTAACAAAAAAACTACTATTATCAAAACGACAAACGTGAAACATATTCCACCAAAAAAGCGTTTATACTCAACACAGACATCTGTTAATTGATTTGATTACAGACATAATTTCATACTCATTATTACAAACCTAATTCGCTGTATACACAGATATTATCATAAAATAATACATTTATATTTGTACAATAAGAAGTTCACAACAAAAGTTACAAAAGCGTACAGTCTTGTCTTCTCTCCTCTCTCCCTCGTCAGAGTTGAACAGAGAGAGAGAGAATAATGAACGAGACGCAGAAGACAGTAGACAACACGACGGAGAAGGAAATGCCGACGCCGGTGATAATCTCCGGAGGAGACGAGTACACTCCTGACGATATCATGCAGCTCGTCGAGTCTACTTCACCAACGACGACGAACACCGAGGGAACTAACTTTTCCGGCGACGCGAGTAACAGAGTGAGGTTTATCGACGATCCGTACGCGGTTCCGGTGGCTGTTCAGTCGTCTTCCGGTTACATCACGATCAACGTCAACGAGGAGAGCTGTGGTCCGTCGTTTTCGGACAGCGAAGCTTCGGTTATGGCAAGCGTCGACGCTAGTGGACTGTTCGGTTGCTGCTGCCTCGGTTTTGACGGAGAGAAAGGCGGCGCGTGGGGTGGGAACAGTGTAGGAGCGAGTGAGTGTGAGTGGGACGATGATTTGCTGGCGAGGTTTCTAGGGGAAGACAGTGTTTGACCAATGTGTGTCGTCTTGCGGAGAAAGCTTTTCGAGTGTTGGGGGTATTTTGGTCTATTCGGTGGATGGTAATTAAAGTGAAAATGATCTTCGCGTTGTTAATAGGAGCAGAAAAAAGTAAATGGTAGTAAGGAGTAGAGTAGCTGCGTAATTTAATGTGAACATTATGCGAAATTATGTCACATGGCGGTATTAAAGAGTAAATGTTTTTAGCTTCAGGGAGCTATTATGTAAATTGCGAAAGTATTAAATCAGTCCCCCATTATAGTAACTGAACGCTTTATTTACGAATGAACCCCTATATTCGGTTGTTATCACTATAATAGTCTAAAGTAGTGACTGATAAGATATGGATCTATTTAATTGGGCCTACATGAAGGCCCAGTAACTTTATTTAATCCGGGTTTACACTGGCGGGAAAGTCTAACAAATATACAAACCTCATTGGCATTATTGTTTTATTTATTTGGGTAATTGATGATGATCAGTAATATACATGTTGTATAATATGATAGTAGTAGTAACTGCACAATTCAATTATTGTTGTTGTCCAGCTCTGTCTCTATCTTCAAAGCAGAGCCAGAGAGACAGACAAACAATGAAACAAGCTTTCTTCTGTCATGAAAACTCAGAATAAACCAGAAGAAGAAGATCTCATATTCTTTTTACCAATGAGATTCCATTAGGATCACCACCCCACTCTTCAAACACAACTATAACGTTCTGAGACTTGAGCCATGAGCGAGGCACATGGTACCTGCAAAAAAAAAAAGACAGAGAGGTAACTCTTTATGAGTAAATATTTTGAATAAATAGAATGAAAGACAAAGAAAAGGATTTGTTCACTCACCATCTTTGAGAAGCTTCACCACAATTACTCAAGCATTTCTTTGCGTCGAATGTTCCAGCGTAGTTGCAACGTCCACAGTTTCCTTGAGCTTTATAAGCAGGCCAGTGACGTCCAATATTTCTACCGTTAATCCAAACTTGACCTTTCCCCATTGTGTTCATGTCTATGGCTAATGGTTCGTTTCCTGCTGGTGCCCCAAAAGTAGACTTATACCAGGTCAACGGTTTCTTTTTGACCACGTATGATCCTTGATTCCATCTCACAGAGGAACTGTCTGTATGAAGACTCATAGCTTCACCCTTCACACCAATCTGTTTCAAACACACATTTAATTATGATTAATTTGTTGTTTATTACTAAGAAACGTTGGTTTTTTGAATTTCAGGGAGGAGACCTTATAGGACCATTTCCATTTCGACATGTCCCATGTTCCTGAGTTAACTCCCTTCAGTGTGACCGGTCCAAGGACCCCTTTATTCCACGTCTCAAAGTGTTGACCAACATTCTGAAACCAAACCAAGAACCACAAAGCTCAGAAACCTAATTCTATCTTTTAAGAGTGCTAGAGTGAACTAACCGGAAGACCAACTGCAACACTCAACAGAGCAAGCTTGTTGACACCTGCGTGTAGTTTAATCTTCTGACTAAAGGTTATTTTTGTGTGAGAAAGTCCTCCATAAGCACTTCCTGAAACAGACAAGTACCACCACAGTGTTGTTAAGTTACAATACTAAACAAGAAAAGATGAGACAAGAGAAGCTTCTATTTTTTTTTTTTATATTACCTGCAAGCTGGCCATTGACAAACACATGAAGAGCATGTCCAGCTGACCAAATGGTAAGAAGAGGAAAATCACCAGTCTTCAAAAACCTCTCACCAGCACCAATTGTAATGCTGATAGCCACAACCAAACAAATCGTCAGTTTGTTTCTTTTCACACAAGTCAAGAGAGTTACAAAGTAAACTACTTACTCTGTTAGATACCAAAAATAGTCAGACTTGTCCCAAGTCATGCTTATCTGTTCCACAAGCCCGTTTCTTGCAAACGTATCACGATCATTTGCAGAAGGAGTTGCTTCATTGAATGATTCCCAAGAGAATCTTGTACCAGTTGGAACCATATTCCTGTGTACTCTTGGTGCATTAACCTGTTAAACACATAGGTCAATTCAATCTAGAGAAAGTAAAAAACATTTTTATTTCACAAATAAGATTTATTTATCTACCTTTGCGGTGTTGTAATATTCTGTTTTGCAATCAGGTAAAATACTAACTGACCAAGGAGGCAAATCATATGGGAATCCACGGAACATAACTCTCGCTGCAGAATTCGCATCATTGTTCGATAAAAACGCAGCACATGATGATTTAGACCAGAACACATGAGCCTGAAAAACAACATTAAAATGATCAGTATAGCATAACCACAAATTACAAAAAAAAATGCTTTGATCTTGTACCTCTTGTTTAGCTCCAAGAGATGTGACGGTTGCATCAGCAGAAACCAAAGCTGACTCACTGAGCTTGATGACTTTATGTAATGCTTTTAAGTGACTATATTTTGGTTCTCTTGTTAAGCCTTTTAGAAATTAAACAGAATCAGACTAGAAGATCATTCAGGCTGATTTAGTTGTGTTTTATGGGTTTTGGTTTAGTACCGTATTCATCTAGAGGAGCGTCGTAGTCATAGCTTGAGGCCATGAACTCACCAGCTGTTCTGTCGAAATTCGTCCCTCCATGATACTACATAAGAAGATATATACACAAAGATTGAGCTGAACCGAACCAAAAAACAATGTGCATTCATATATATAACTCTGTTTTGACTCTGTTACCATATAGTAATTGATGTAGGAACCTCCGTTTTGTATGAATCTTGCAACGGAGTATGCAATGTCTTCGACTGGTCTATACGGTACAGCCCCTCCAAACTCTGTATACCTGATATGTAATTCACAGAGTTCAGAAAATTGTTATCTTACAGTCTGCAATTTGTATTTAGTTGAAAAAGGTAATTTTATTTTCTTGGCATATTGATGTTGTGACTTACCAACCGGTCCAATTCTCTGTCCACATCTTCGGCTTATTGTTTGAGTTCGGTTTGAAATTCTCACAGTAATAACCATTGCATGTGTCTATCTATAGTTTGCATTAAAAAAAAATGGAAAATCATTATACATATATATTCTTTTCAGTTCAAAGCCCCAAAATAAAATTAAAAAGTAAGAAAATTTAGTTTCTATATAACAAAAAAGTACTTTAATTGATAAGATATCTATAAATAGAAATAAGGAAAATGAAAGAACATACAATAGGAGAAGGAGCATCCTCTTGCTTGCACATTATCCACGGAACACCTGTTGAGAGTCCTAATGCCATTTGAGCTACCCATTTCGTGTAAGCCTTTCCTGGTGCTCCAATTTCCCATTCCACTGGTCCATACTCATTCTCAATCTGTCCATTTTTTTTTTTCATTTTTACACAATAATTCAGAAAACTTTTAATTTGAGCCCTCCATTTCTAATCATTGGTTAATTATGGTATTTTTATGTAACAGACAACAACAATATATGAAACAAACCTGTGCAAGAATGATGGGTCCTCCTTGGGTTTGAAACAACTTTTCTGCTTTCATCATCCATACAATCTTTTCAGTGAATTTCTTCATTGCAGCCTTTACAATTAAAACATTAATCATCAAATAAGAAGAAATAATGATAGTGTATGGAGAAAGCAGTTGGTTATATCTAAACCTTGAAAGGTTCGTTATCCGTCCTGAAAGCCATACCGGGAACAAATTTGAGCCAAACCGGAAATCCCCTAGAAAACCATTAAAAAGTAGTTTTAAAACTAAGATAACCAATGATTTTTTTTTTTTTTTTGGCAACAAGATAACCAATGAATTATTTATAGAAAAAATAGTAAGTCGATATTACCCAAAGTTCCATTCAGCGCAGACATAAGGGCCTATTCTGAGATTAACATAGAGACCAGCTTGGTGTACCAACTTGATGAACTTAACCAAATCATACCTGTCTCCAAAATAATACTAAACAAAACATAATACAGAAAAATTAGAAGAATGTGACTTGTGGAGGTAAAAAATTAAGTAATAAATGTTTCTTATATTACATTTCCAGGAGAAGGTTCGTGGCCATTCCAAAACACGTAAGTCTCTATAACATCCAAGCCTCCTTCTTTAGCTTTCTGTATAAGACTAGGCCACATCTACACAAAACAGAGCATTCAATGAATCATGCATTTCTAAATTGGGACCTACGATGCTTGTTTAAAAGGCACTGACCATACGTATCCTCGTTAAATCATGCATTTATTTATTAGAATACGAAAATAAGATTATGTAGATAATAAGCATGTGACGTAAAAGCTTGGAGATAAAACCACACAAAACGAAAATAAGCCAATAAATTTCAGAAAACAGAGAGAAGGACGGAAACTTAGATCAGAAGTTAATAACAATCCATTGAAAGGTAAAAAAAAAAAAAAAAACACATTTACGTTCTGCAGAAGAAAGATTGGATTAAAAGGAAATTGATTGAAGTGAAAAAAGATTATTACCTCAGGGGTGCTTCGTGGATAGTGGATGGAACCTGAGAGAAGAATTCTTCTTTGTCCATTGATGATCACAGCTTTACGATCATAAGAGACTGTTGCTTTAACTGAACAAATACATGATGAATAACAAAGAATCGCCAGAAAAATCCAGGCTTTATCTCTGAAGTTCAAACCCATTTCTTTTGATTTCCCAGACATATAAAGAAAATTCTGTTAGGATGGGGGTTTTGGCTGAAAATTGTTTTGAAGTAATATATATAAGGTGAGAGGCAGAGATGGTGATACATATAAGATGATGTATGTATAGATTATGGAGAGTATATTTTCTTTATTTTGTGAAGAGATTAAGCTTGAATAGGGATGATTTTGAGTTTGTCTAATCTCTCAACTTTGTGCGGGGTGGCTTTGAAATGTCACGCAACCTTTTTTATTTTATTTGAGTAATTTTACATTCTCCTTTTTCTTTGTTATTTATTTATTATTAACTCCGTAGCTCACCCATGATATATATAATATTGGGGGTGGGGTCGAAATTTGTAAATCTTCCAAAACTTAGAAAAATCAAATGTTATATGGATTAACAAATAATTGTATTAAAATAATTATTTTTAGTTATTAACAAAGGATATAAAATATGGTTAATTAATATTAATGAGAATTTGCAAATTTAAATTGTAGAGAGAGAATCAAGTGTAATACGTATGTCAAAAGGACAACGAAATTTATTAGAAAAATACCTTTTATATTACATCCAATTTAAATTCTTACTTTTGAAATTAAATAAGCTAGAAATGATGGTACAATAATTAACTTTAAATAATAGAGTTTGGAAAATATTTATATTTAAAAAAAAATTACTCTTAATTGAACAAATAGCCTAATGAATTATATTAACATTGTATTACCGTTGTGATTTAAACCCGGTTGAATACATATATTGTTGACACAAAAAAAAAATCACTACAATCAAAAACATGATGTTCTAATATTTTGTATAAAAAAATTGGTTTGTTGTGCTATAGATTCAATCATTCAATCCTTTTTGGAAGGTATGATTTACACTTTTCATCCTAAATCAACCCTCCAATCCATATAAAAAGTTTGGAAGAGTACAAAATGGTGTTTCTTTTCTTTGTAAACAAAATGAAATTGTGTATGGAGTGGAGATACGTTCTATCTTTTGTTCTACGAGATGTAAGAATGTAGTAATGATAGTTTTTTGCTCACATATTTGCTATTTGGTTTTGTCTTGAGAAAGTAAGTCAAGCCAAGTTGCCGCATTCATGACGACGTTAAAGCTCTACCTTCCACGGCACTTGGCCTACAGAAGTCGAAAGACTTGCGGCTATCTACTAGTTACCATACCTCGCTACCCAATGTATTCTGAAGACTATTTCATAAAAACATGATAAACTGCTGTACTATTTGTATTCAAAAATTGCATTTGATGTTGCCTGGGTTTCTTTTTCTTCAGAAGAATAAAATAAGTATCAAAACTCCAATTTAATATAGAATTTTAGTTCACTTTGGTTTTACTCATAAATTGTTCTTTAGCTTTTTTGCTAAATAATTTATCTTTAGCTTAATCCACAATTTATAAAAACTTATGTTCATTTTTTTTGTTTAGTTTAGTTTGATAAAAAATCATTTTGATGAAATGAAGTTCAGTTGGTGTTTAGTTTTCACATTGGACTAATAGTTGAAGATATTTTAAGCTGAATATAGACAAATACATGAACTTTTATATAAGAATTTATCGACATTTGCTTATTTTTTCTATACAGTAAAATGGGATAAAAGGGGGAAAAAAACACAAAGTGCTAACTGTAGAAGCTATACCTCTAATTCATACAAATAAACTTACTACAAACCCATTTCGTCATTTTCTATTTTTAATATTTTCTGTATCTGACAAAAAAATTTGGAGTTATTGGGAAGATTTAATAAGACAAATGTCATAGTTGTTGGAAAGAAAAACAAATGGTTATAGCTGTTATGAAAATGGTGGCTTGGAAACTAAGGTATAACCTTCTTTTCAACTAAAGTAATTCAAATAATGTAAGGCATGTATCTCAGATTTTTCCATGCAGAAGGCTAAATTAAAATTAATAATCAGAATCAGTTAGCCACGTCTGAATCTATCCTACCCATACGGATATTTGTCTGAATCTAGTAGGCCGGTTTCAGACATGATAAACTAAGGTATAACCTGCTTTGAAGCCTGTCTGATTCCTTCCACATTCATTACTATCCTACCCATACGGATATATGTCTTTCATTCCGCCAAGTAGACTAGTTAGCCACGTCACGCGTATGTTTCGTCCTAAATCCTAAGAACATCATTATTGGTGAATCTCATTTTTGAGTCTTTAAAAAAATATTTATATATATATTATATATGCGTATATAATTGCGGGTTAAGGATTTTACTAAACTCAAATCGAAAATTTTTCAAACTGAAATATTTATATATATATATATATATTATATATGCGTATATAATTTATGTATATACTTATTAACGGCCATGTTATATAAATATTAGGTTTTGAACCATGGATGTTTCATTTATATATACTTATATATATATATATAAAATACTGAATGTTTATATATATATATAAATATTGTATGTTTTATATAAGTGAAATCAACATCAATTGTTCAAAATCTAGTTATTTATTTACAGATAACTACTGTATGTTTTATTAACGGCCTAAAGTGACTAGGTCTGTATTTATTTTCACCGTGAAGAAAAACTGAATATATATACATGTATCCATTACAATTTATGTCATCGATATATTCAGTTCGATGTCTTAATCAACCACCAAATCGTGTCTTTTATAACGAATGAATTTCGATGTTTATCTACAAAACTCAAAGAGTTACAAAATATTAAAAGAAAACGATAGTTACGTAACTAACTCAATCACGAACAATTTAGTTATTTATGTGAATGGACATCTACTCTATTAAAATAGAGTCATTCTTTTTATCTACTGATACAATTTATCATTTAAATTTGGACCTTTACTAGAGTATTACAAATAATAAACCGGCGGTTATTTATGGAATAGAGCTTTGGGCTTATTTTTGTTTTTATTAAAATATAGTCATTCTTTTTATCTACTGATACAAGTTGTCATTTAAATTTGGACCTTTTCTAGAGTGTTACAAATAATACAAGTTATATAGTTGATTGAACCGCATTACTTGAATTAAACCGGCGGTTATTTATGGAATAGAGTTTTGGGCTTATTTTTGTTTTTATGACATTTAATTGTTTGGTTTTTGAGCTTGGTATTAAAGAAAAACTCAAAAAACATTAAATAAATTTTTCACCTTAATGGATCAAAAATCAATTACTATTTTCAGGCCCAAAAATATTTAATATTTTCAAGAAAACAAAATTATCTATTATTAATCACTTATTTAAATCATGTACTTTTAAATATGTTAATATTTTTAGCCCAAAAATATTTAATATTTATAACAAAACAAAATTATCTATTATTAATCACTTATTTAAATCATGTACTTTAAAACATGTTAATATTTTTTATTTTAAATAACAATCACTCTATCTTGATAAATTTTAATGGTAACTTTTAAATAATTTATTGTTTTATTTTTCTTAAATAATTTACAGATTTTAAAAAAATGTAAAGAAAAACCAAAAACCAAATCTAAAAACTAAAATCCAAAACCAAAAGCTGAAACGCAAGTTATTTTTTTGCTTTTTTTTTATTTACAAAATAAACTATTTCAAAATTTTTAGAAAATTATTTTTTCATCTTTTCAGTTCTAAATTACATGTTCGATTAATTGAGATTTGTTTGTTGGTAATATCAGTTCAAACTAACTCAGCGGATCTAAAAATTTAAAATCCAAACCAAAAGCTGAAAATCAAAAATAGAAACTTAAAAACCAAAAACCAAAATTTAAAACAAAATCTAAAAATAAAAACTGAAACTAAAAACTAATGAAAAACAACTATCACCACAAATTTTGGTAAACTAATTTTATACCAAAACATTCTTTAAATTAAGACAAAACCCAATTATATAATTTTTTAATCCGTGCTTTCAAGCGCGGGTCAAAATCTAGTAAAACTTTAAAATTTAGCTCTCATTTTCCAGTATTTATGCTAGACTTATACGTCAATATATCACATTTTATATAGTTATATATTCACTATATTTTTGTGAGAGAAATACTCTCGTAAATTATCATATATATTAATAATATATAGTTTTGATGATAAACTTTAATTTAAAAAAAAAAACTTTAATTGTTTAAAGCGGTGTTAAGTTTGAGTTCGTATCTTGTTCAACTATAAATCATTTTTATAGAACTACCAGTTACTGTTAAGTATCTACTCTATTTACTCTATTAAAATAGAGTCATTCTTTTTATCTACTGATACAAGTTGTCATTTAAATTTGGACCCTTTCTAGAATGTTACAAATAATATAAGTCATATAATTGATTAAACCTTATTACTTAAATTAAACCAACACAATTAATGTAAAGAGACGACCTTAATGTAAACTACCTTCAAAATACGGCAGGTATCTATGTGTATACCAAAAACACATATTTTCTCCTACAAATATGGAATGTTCTAAAAGAATATATATCATCAAAATATGGAATATGGAAATGTACTAATTATACTTAAATTAAACCAGTGGTTATTTATGGAATATAGTCTTGAGCTTACTTTTATTTTTTGAACAAATTATATAATTTGGTTTTTTGGCTTAGTATTAAGAAAAAACTCCAAAAAAATTGAATAAACTTTTCACCTTAAAAGATCAAAAAATCAATGATTATTTTCAGACCCAAAAGGTATTTAATATTTTAACAAAACAAAATTATCTATTATTAATCATTTATTTAAATCATGTACTTTAAAACATGTTAATATATATTTTATTTTAAATAACAATCACTTTGTTTTGATAAATTTCAATGGTAACTTTTAAATAATTTATTGTTTTATTTTTCTTAAATAATTTACTGATTAAAAAAATGTAAAGCAAAACCAAAAACCAAATCTAAAAACTAAAATCCAAAACTAAAACTGAAAACACATGTTATATTTTTTTGCTTTGTTTATTTATAAAATAAACTATTTCAAATTTTTTAAAAAAAACTTGTTATCATCTTTTCAGTTTTAAATTAGATGTTCGATTATTTGAGATTTGTTTGTTGGTAATATTAGTTCAAACTAACTCATCGGGTTTAAAAATTAAAAACCCAAACCAAAAACTGAAAATGAAAAGTAGAAACTTAAAAACTAAAAACCAAAAACCAAAATCTAAAAATAAAAACTGAAGCTAATAACTAATGAAAAACAATCATCACCACAAATTTTGGTTAACTGATTTTATATCAAAATATTCTTTAAATTAAGACAAAACCCAATTATATAAATTTTCAATCATAAAAAATTTCCGCGCTTTCAAGCGCGGGTCAAAATCTAGTTGGTGTTAATGTAAACTAGAAAGGTTGGAAAAAGTAAAAAGGTAAAAGGTTACTTGTTGAACTTAACTTTGAACTTCAAGATTGTGTATGTAATATCTGATAATATATAACTGGTAACTAATCATCATTTCTGAATGTTTATAGACATAAACACTGGTTTAGGCCCTGTAGTCTATTTCTCTTGCTTTGAAAAGAAGAAAATTGGTAAAATAATAATTATCATTTCACGTAAAGCATATATTATGCGTGTGTTTTGAAAGGTTAAGATTCTTTGTGATCTGTTTTGAATAAGAAGAGTATCTCGTTTATCTTGAAGCCAGATATACTGAGATAAAACATGCAGATGATTAATGTCACGCATCATATGGATAATAATATAGATATATATACTTCTTTCGGATATGTGTAGATTTTTATAATAAAGTGATTTAAATGTAATTGTCGACAAAATAATATTAAAAGGAAATAAGGTCAAATCTTGAGTCATACTATGTTTGGATGATGTCTCTTTCAGGCGGCTGTGGATATTTATTTTCTCTTGTTATATTGTCCAATTAATTATACGTACCAACGATTGAGATAAATAGAACTAACTAGTTAAAATGTTAGCATCTTAATTAGTGGTTGAGTTTGAATGGTTTCATATATAATTAATTAGTTAACTTAGTGACATAAGTCTTCATAATTAAACATAATGTTTGACAATTATTGATTGTTGTCAAGTTGTTAATATGTATAAGTTTCAACTAATGCGTTTCTTCTGTCACTAAACTTCTCTCAATAATTAAATAGATTATTGTCAAAGTGATATTCTGTTATCACGCACACATCAATGCATCGTTGATGAGTTGATGTGTCCTCTTAGTGGAGAACGTAAGTAACTACGTATCAACCTTTCAAAGTATAGAGAAAATATGTTCAGATTTCAACAAAAAAATGTTTAGATTTTGGCTGAAACTAGTATTTGGACAAAAAGATAGTATTGTTAGTCCATCACAATCTGAGAATCATGATCTTTTATTAAGTTGTTTTTCTGAATTAAAGTTGATCATGAATTAAATCAGAATATAACAAAGAAAACTTTTTATTTTATTTAAATTTATTTACAACTTCGATCAATATACTAATTAAATAAATAGACCTTTTGCTCCAAACTGAGAAATATTTATATTGCCAAACGATTTTTTTCTCCAAACAAATTATTTAGCTAGTTTTATATAAACTTAAGTAAGTAATTTGTTAAAAAATAGGAAGTATTGTTAATACTATTATTATATAAAATTAGTAAAGTCTTGTAATGTAAGAAAAATATATGGTGCTCAAAAAAGTGTTGTACTTTTAGTCAGTTGGGTCGGTTAATTGGACCAAGCACGTATAACCACAGAGCCAATGGTTCATGGCCACATTGACAACCACAGTCCAACTTTGGTTCAATGCTCACTTAGTTATTTATTTTATCGCACCACACGGCAGGACGCACCTAAAGTCACCTAACCCATTAGCCAAGTCTCTCCTTTTCACACGATTTTCGGCATTGCCGAAATCTTTTTTAAATATAGCTATCATAATCAGCAAATAAAAGATGTTGCAGGAACTTCTCATCTTATCATGTTTAGTCCACAATACAAGAAAAAAACATGATAAACTTAAACTATTATGGAGAAAACATCTCCAGTGAAAAAATACTAAAATCTTTTCTCTAAGATGAAGTCTATAATGAAATTGGTTTTGTTGCAACTCTATTCTATTTTATAGTAAAAAAATAAAGTAATATACAAATTAATTGTATTTTTTTTAACAACAATACAATTTTATTATTTAAAAATTAATTGTATTATTCCATTTATAGAGTAAATCCAATTTTATTTTATAATGGAATGGAAATAGAATAAAACTGAAATATTTTTACCCTAAATTCTATTTTAGAGTGAAAAATAGAGTGTAGTTAAATATACTTTTAGAAATTCTGAGCCGACCAATTAGTTATTTATTAATTTATTTTATTTTATTTGTTTGGAGCCGACCAATCTAGACTATCAAGTAACGTAAATACTCATCACAGTAAATGGACCAGTAGCATCCATTATGAATGGATCAATGTGAAACTAGTGCACTTCAATCCGTAAAAGAATCTTATATGAAAACTACATCTTCTGTCATTTTCCAACGTCCAAGGCCACAACTACCATTAGGAAAAGTGTTCATGGCCATATTCATTTTTGTTTCTTGTAGCCTAATTTCATTACATTTTCTTCATGTCCGGGAACGCACTAAATGCTAGTCGGGCGGCATAGTTGGGCCTAGCGCCTAGAGAAAAAAATCGGGGATTAAGCATGAATTATATGGGACGGAACTTTTAGACTATTTAATATGTTATAAAATATGTTAACTTTTAATTGTGTATAATATTAATACATTTTCATATTTAGAATCTTATAAAACACACAAATAGAATATAAAAAGTTAATATGATATAATTTTCATCAAAATTATAATAATAAGTTATATTTATTAAATTTTCGATCAAATAAATAGATAAAAATAATATTAAAAAATTAAAAAAATAGATTAGGCGGCCATCTAGGCGACAAGACGGTCATTTAGGCGGTTTAAGTGGACTAACATCGAATGACCAATTTTTTTACAGTGATTTGGTATAAATCGGGGTGAAAGAGGATCGTCTAGCGTCTAGGCGGCTAGACGACCGATTTTTAGAACATAGCTTTTTCTTGATAAATTTTATTACTTAAATCAACATGTCCAGTTGTCCACTTAGGTACTTACTTCCTTGTAATGGTGTCTATCACTGGTCTGAAAATTCCCTTCAACCTTCTGTTGTTGGAACTCATAGCTTAGTGGTAGGTTTGTGAGGTTTATCATAATGGTTGGGCCCAGGCCCTATTAGATTTACGTGAATTATAATTAAGAGATAAGGTGCCAGTCTTTTGTGTTTTAAAAGAAAAAAGGTACCAGTCTTTTCAAAGTCAACATATTAAAATCTGAAAATAGGTCTTAAATAGTAAAAGAAATTATATGCAAAATTTCTATATAATCGGAATGCAGAGTAATTTGTTTGGCTAAATGGTTGATTTCATTTCAACAAAGCCATCTAGAGGGATAATATTGCAAAGCAATTGAAGGTGAAAGGAGTCGATTACCTATGAAAGAAACAAAATTTGCAGCGATCATATTTTCAACTTATATTAATCTTCTAAATCTTAAAGATCGCATGATCTGAACATGATTGGGGAAAAGAAAAATTGTCCTTGTTAGTGTGGATGTGATGTGATATGATTGTGAATAACTAATACAATCGGGTCGTGTGTTAACACGTATATCTTTATCATCTTATTGCTTTCTTTAAAGGATAGGAAGATGCGACACATATCTTTCATAACCATAATATATATCTCTTTTTTGGTGAACCTTCGTAATTTATGAATAATTAAAACATACTTACGAAATTGACTCTTACGTCTTCGGAATAATCAGTGGAGAACCCAATCGTTTTATGGATAAACTAATCTTATCCAATGGTGTTGTGGATTATGGAATTTTGTTTTGATGTCGGGTCCATAACCATGTTCAAGTTGATTAAAAAAAAAACTTGTTCAAGTTCGAAAATTATTTTTCACAAATATTTTATGATACATCCTTTTTTGGAACAAATGAATGCATATATATCTAAGGCTTTCGTGTTTTATATTTATCTAGCATTTGTTTCTAAATCATTTATAAAACTCTGATTAGATATCTATTATATTATTTATATTCGTGATGAAAGTATCGAACTTTATGTAGTAAGATATTAGTCTGGCTCAGTTTTTTACAAAAGCATATTAGACTGGTTTAAAATTTAAAATTACTTTAAAACATTTAAAATTATTAAAATACTCTCTCTTTCTCTTAAAAGCAACTCCAAGAAGGAGTCTCATTTTAAAGGTGGAGAATCTTCCTCCGTGAAAATTTGAGGATAGGTTACTCCAAAACAAAATTCAAATTTATCTTGAAAATTTTATATTATTTATATCTTAGTCTCCAAATTTAATATAAACTAATTATAATCACTACATTTTGTATAGATAGATAATATTACACATTAAAAAAAAATAAACACTATTGTTTTATATTATTTTAGCATATTTCTATATTTTACGTGTTAATTATACATATATATATATATATATAAAAGATATATTTGAATACTTCAGACAAATATAGTTATAAGAAGTAAAGTGATAAAAAATTAATAAAAGTATAAATATATGTAAGTTACAAAATGTTCCCTCCGTTACAATTTAATTGTCATTCTAGGTTTTTGCATAAAGATTAAGAAAACAATTAATTTTACATATTTTCAAAATAAAAACACAATTACCTATACACCTAACCACTTTTCAACCAATGAAAAAATAAAATGATATTTAAAATCAATAATTTTTGCACTGAAATTATAAAACGACACTTATTTTGAAACGAAAATTACTCTAAAATGACAATTAATCTGAAATGGAGGGAATAATAAAGACTAAATTGTAAGATAAATAGTGTCTTAAAGATTTGAGAGTCTCTTGAAAAATCAAAAGCCTCAAAATTTGATGGTTTGATGGCTTTTTCTAGATGCTCTAAAAACAAAAACATCAGAAAATTATGAAAAAATAATAATTTAATACTACTTTAGACAACTCAACAAATTAAGAATGTCAGAATACAAATTACGAGTGGTAGTAGATTGTGTTTATCAAAGTTGACAACAACGTTCACCACTCACCAGTATCCGTTGGTAGTTGATTCTGCTTCTGGTTTTTGACTCCCGTTCTTGAATTATTAAACATGGTTGGGCTTATAACAAAGCGGGCTTCAAATTCCATTTCTGCCTTCTGAGCCTTAAAACGTTTGTCTTTTTATGACAATCGCAAACTACACGAACAGTCCAGATTTTGGTAATAGTAAGCATTTTACTACTAACTCAAGCATAAGCAATGAATAATATATATCCTAGACGGTAATTAGGTATTTTAGAAAAAAATATTGATTAAGCAGGCATTTACACCGTTTTGGAATGTATAGACCAATTGTTAAAATTTAATTGTTGCGTTTAGATCCGATTTGTCATTTATACGCTTAAACACCGTTTTTTTGGGGAAATTTACCAAAAAAGAACAAAAAAATACAACTATTGTCCCCTTAAAATGAAAATCTAAATCATTGTCCCTATAATATAAACATTAATGAAAATCCAATTTAATCCTTACTAATTAATTAGAAATATAATTACAAATTGTTTAAAATAAAATATATTAAATTAACATTTTCTCGTTTATTAGGTTAAATTAAATGAAAGGAGAAGAAATAAAAAGAAGAACGCCGCATCTCCTCCGACTCTTCTATCTCATCGAATGTTAAGCAGCCTGAGAATGGTAGTAGACCAGAGGGTTTCAAGATTGCAATCAAGCCTAGATCCAAGAGTCTCTGGAAACGGAGGTAACGGGTCAAGAGTACAACAGAATCTTCTGAGAAGTGTTGAGGAGAGAAAGAAGAGTATGATAAGGCCTGTGCTCGGATCTTTGACAGTCCTAGTATTTTTGACTCTGAAGATTCTTCATCACTACGAGCTCCTCCTCCTATTGAAGGTATAAACATATATGAGACTGAGGTGGCGATTAGTAATAGTTCTGTTGATGCTTGTTCTCGGATTTCTAGAATAGCCATTATTAGAGATAGAGAGAAAGATCGATATGATCTGGATTGCGACAGGAGTTATGACAGATATGTCGTGGATCCTGCCTACAGGTAAACCTTCTTGAACTGCTGATATTCAAGAAACATAATATTGCTATGATTTTAATGTCTTTGTTCTTGTGGTGATGTTTTGTAGGTACTTTAGGGTTATGCCATCTGGCCAAAGCTTCAGTCCGATGCCAGTGCACATATCGTTTCATGATGGGGCTTCCCACAGATGCCAAGAGGTCATCAAGCTAATCTAAGATATGGGCATCCGGCTATGAGCCCCTTTATTAACAACCCGGCTGCTTATACACTGTGGCCAAACTTTGCCTCTATGAAATATGTGCAGTCGTTGAACCGTCTAGACTTCAGGTTGCTCATAACGACTGTTGTTGTTTTTTCCATTTGATATTGATATATCTCTCTCATAAGTCATAACCTGTCTTTACTGTTTATTTTCCCTGCATGCATCCTTTTGCAACTAATCCCTGACAGCAATTTAGTGTTTGTAAGTACTTCAATGTCTATATTAAGAAACATAATATATATAGATATTATTAGCATTTAGGAGCCATATGTTCTGTTCTGAACACTGCTTGCTTCCTTCTTGTATAACAAGACATCTACACTCTCTTTTGCATTTATTTTAATTATATTATTGTCAAAATTTGAATTAACCTTAACCAATCTTTGATGATGGTGTCTCCAATCTCCACATGGTTAATCAAATTGTTCAAAAGTAATTAGAAAATTGGTTCTTAAATGAGATCTTTTCTTATTGAAAAAACAGAGGATATGGTTTAGCTTGGAAAGACAAGATCATGACAGAACATGCCAGATAATGAACCCACAATCACCATTTGAAATCTAGTCGATGTCAATAGGCTCCTAATCTATAGCATCAGAACGCTGCAAATAACCATCAGCTAGGGACGATGTTGCTGATTCTGACTTTTTCTTCAGCAGCAAGAGAGACTATTAAAGGTTTAACTAACGTTAAATATTAATAAATAGACAAAAAGGTTCTATGGTGTGGTGGTTAGCACTCTGGACTTTGATCCAGCGCCATGGGTTCGACTCCATGTACGATCTTTACTTTTTATATTATCTCTGTCCACCTCACATACATATTGGAAGGTCCATTATGTCTACCGAGACAAAATTATTAAAAAAGGAAATAAAAATATTTAGAGAATATTTACTAACCATTATTCTTTGGATTTTGTTAGATTTTCGGATGGTTGGGTAAAAGATACATTCTACCAAATTTCCCATTAGTTTAACCAGTAGATAGGCAACCCCACGGGCCCAGATAAAACAGTAAAATTAAGAAGATATGTTCTGCCAAGTTAGACGCGTGGATCTTTAGTATATGTTATGTTCTAGTAAAACTCCGAAACAAAGAAGGAATGGCAGTTATCATATTCTCAATCGTAGATGTATATGTTTTTGGTGTATTATGCATTCTAAACCCTTTAGATCAATTAGTTGTTAGTAGATTGTACACTCTAAATAGCCGTAGATGGTAGATCTGATTTACTACCCCATTTATTCAACTAGATGCATAGTCTCCGCGCAAGCGCGGGATTAGATACGTTGTTGATGTGTTGTGTAGTTTTGTGTATGAGAATTTGCTGTTTTTTTAATATTTGTTTATCTGGCTTATCTATAATGGTGATGAATGAACATTAGAAGTCACACAACTTGATTAGTCTGATAAAAGAATAAACATCGAATTCATATGAGTTGATATTTTCATATTTTATCTTCGTAGTGATTTTATCGATCATTATCTCTATTAGTGATTTTATCGAGTATTACTGTTATTAGTGCTTTCATGTAAGAAAATAATTTAATGGAGACAAGACAAAAAGAACATGTGTTTATTAGTGTAATTTTCTTTCTGAAATTATGTTGTATATATATATATATATTTTTTAATTGTGATGTATATGAGATTTATGGCCGATCTGAATGGTTCGGGGTAAATATTTATTATTGAAAAATATGTTTTTATTTTATTTGATGATTATAACTGAATTGAAATGATATTGGAGGTTAGAACATGATAACCTTTCTTATAAAAGTATCTAAGATGGTCTCATAAAGTTTCAAATCCTTAAGCCATTTTGTATCCCAACAACCAGCATAAAAAATCATTATGACTCTCCCTAAGCTTTTAGGTATCCCGAAAAGCCCAAATTAAAAAAAAATTACATGCAAGCACTGCGTTTCGAATCCGCGCACTCGCGGTACCAACTTCTCGTCACCAACTTACATCACTGGGCCATTTCATCACTCATCAATAACATTTAATCTTACAAAATATTATACGTTTTTTATTTTTCCTAATAACACTCGCAGGGCCCGCAAACTTGCTGACGTGGACACGCTGAGGAGCTTCAAGAGTGTACTATTATTATATAGATTTTTGAAATTACTATTCCAAACATTTTTTGAATCTAAAAATATTTTTCATATATTCACATGCTACTCTATTTCATATTGTATACTTTTCCTCAATTGCTTACTTTGTAAATTTATTTTTATGAATTTTTATATTCAAAAAAGATAGTGAATATCCAAAAGTACCAAAATTTGATTTTATTCCAAGGGGACAATAATTGTGTTTTTCGATCCCTTTTTGGCAAATTTCCCCTTTTTTTTTTGGAAAAAGGGCTTGACGCTTAAACACCGTTTAAACCAAATTTTAGAAACTATTTTTTTCTAATCAAGTTTGCTATAATATCTATAACTCTGCCCAATCAAATTCATCTACTGTATGTCATTATTTACCAGACTTTTTAAACGTCTGAATTTAAAATTTGAGAAGGAAAGTATGTAGAAATCTAAGGAAATTGGTTTAAATAATATTTCAGTGCACTTTAACGAATAAATTTTAAACTCACAAACTCACAGGGTGTGACTTTCCGGCAATTAGAGTGCAAAAATAATCAAAAAGAATGGAAAGTGATAGTTAGAGTAATTATTTTAAAAATCAGGTTACTGAAGAATTTTATTATGCTTCACTCCAACTATGAAACAGTCACATAAATAATACCATAAATTTTATAAGAAAAAAAATTTCTTAGGTACACGAAGTTTACACTAATATGGTGAAAACCATCAAATGTATTAAAATGTGTTAAGAACTACACGAAGTATATGTTAATACATGCCACATGTACGAAGTAAATGATATTATGGTGGCAACATCACAATCGAGTTTAATTGATCTTAAATTAAGTTAATGGGGTCAATCCGTAATTTATGAAACTTAACAAAATTAATTAATTTTAATTATTAAAATTAATAAAATAATAAACTTAATAAACATAATATTTTTTAAAAATGTGATAAATTAATAAACATAATAAACATAATATTTTTAAAAAATTTGATAAAACTAATAAACATAAAAACATAATATTTTTTAAAAAACTTAAAAAAATTATTAAACTTAATAAAATTATTAAACTTCATAAACTTAATAAACTTAACAAACTTAATAACTTATAAACTTAATAAGTTATTAAACTTAATATACTTAGCAAACTTAATAAACATAATAATTAAATAAATTTATTAAATTATTAAACTTATTAAAACTAATAAATTTATTAAATTATTTTGTTTATTAGTTTTAGGATTCTAGCTTATTAAAATAATAATTTTAAAAAACTTAATAAACTTTATAAAATTAATAAGATTTATTAAACTTAATAAGATGTATTAAACTTAATAAATCATTAAGTTTATTAAGTTTGTTAAGTATATTAAGTTTAATAACTTATTAAGTTTATAAGTTATTAAGTTTGTTAAGTTTATTAAGTTTATGAAGTTTAATAATTTTATTAAGTTTAATAAATTTATTAAGTTTAACAAAAATTATTAAGTTTATTAAGTTTATTAATTTTATTAAGTTTTAAAAATATTATGTTTATTAAGTTTATTAATTTTATTAACTTTAATAATTAAAATCAATTAAGTTTATTAAGTTTCATAAATTACGGATTGACCCCATTAACTTAGCTTAAGAACAATTAAATCTGATTCTGATGTTACCACCATAATATCATTTACTTCGTACATGTGGCATGTATTAACATATACTTCATGTAGTTCTTGACACATTTTTATACATTAAATGGTTTCCACCATATTAGTATAAACTTCGTGTAGCTGAGAAACTTTTTTCCATTTTATAATTGCAAAAATATTAGTTCTTGTTTGTATTGACGTATTTTTTACCGCCTCGGTACTATTTTAAAACCGTGTTCATACGAAAATTTGGTTTATCACCGATAGTCAGTACATCCTCATCATGCTTTGAATTTTACACTTCTAAGTTTTACTACTTTATCTAGACTTTTACTGTTACCATTCGTAATATATGTGAATATTTTTTTCTCTATGCGAGAGGAATATGATCTAATGTAAATTGGATGAAGTACTAATAATCAATCTGTTATCATAAACGAATCATTCGATCCAGAGATAGAGATTCACATCACACAAATCAAACTGTCACGAGACAGCGGGGAGGGTAATGAAGATCAAAGAAAGATCAGAGAGAAGATCAATGGTCCCTTTGAGGAAAATTTATTGGGAAGAAACAAAACAGACGAGTCATGAAAAGTACCAAAACGTTGGATATAGCTCCATTTGTACTGACACTTCGAATTGACATAATTCATATATATACATATACATATATACATACGCATCTCTGTCTTGTTGCTTCCGGAAATGTTTACTTCCTTGGATATTCATATTGTGATCCATATGCCGCATACGTAGCCCATATCTCTATCGTTTATTTTTTTCTTGGATCTCAATCTTTTGTAATATGTACGTTGATATATCTTATTATATACTTTTGATCTGTTGTGATCCATTTTTTTTTCTATTAGTTACCAGTATTTTTGGACTAGACAGTCAGTGATTCATTTCTCAGTGTAATACCCGGTACACTAACCCAGCTTATACTATTAAAATTAACAAAAACCAGCACGGTTGGACTTTTTTTTTTTGTTGGTACCTTACATGGTTGGACTTGCTATCTAGTTAATCGTTACACTGGTTTTATTTTCGAACTAGCTGATCGGGTTAATATAATTGTCGGTAAAGAGAAGCGTGTGACCACTTTCCAAACAAATATAAGAGTTAGATTCGTATGCTCCATATTGTCTCTTGTTTCTGATTCAGATTCTTGGTCACTTCAAGTGGATATTTTATCTAAAATATAAATTATTATAACTTATTATCTGTCTGTTTAAAAAAAAATCAGGGGTCTATATGAAGTAAAGAACGAAAAACTTTATCGGCAATTCATCATTGTTTGTGAACCTTATATGAATATATGGCGGCCGTCCACTCTCTTATTTTTCATTCTGTTTTTATAGTCTTTCATTCAAATATTTTATTATTCTTTTATTAATAATTTTGCTTGGTCCCAACTGATATCTACCATCTTCCTATTTTCACAATATATTATGTGAAATCCCGTTCATTTGGCGCTTTCTCTCTTAATAATGAAGAAGTAGGGGGGGGGGGGGGGGGAA
>CAKOAT010469598.1:132974-171927 GCA_932364175.1 Eruca vesicaria subsp. sativa
AGAGTACATAATCAAATTAAAACAAGTACTTAAATATAACATATTTTTTGCCAAGCTTAATAGTGTATACTGCTAGGTTAAGTATAGTTTTTTTTTTGGGTCAAAAGTTAAGTATAGTTTTTTCGTAAACATAACGTTGAGGGAGCTTGATAGATCGCATCGTGTTCTTTTCTAGCATATGTAAGAACAAAAAACGATCAGAGAAGCTAGCTTAGCTAGATACCGATTTAGGCTACTAGGTTTCTGTCTTTCCTCTATGCCTCTTTTTCTCTTCTCACATCGATCTCAGTACGTAAATCGCTCCGTCATCCAATGGCCCTATTTCATCAGTTCTTTTCATTTCGAGAATAAAATGTTCTGCATAAATTATTACTCTCCATAAATATATATTTTTTTTTGCTTGAACTTGGATACCGTGATCTTAGACAAAATTATTTTCGGTCTAGGACAGCTGTTACTTATCAATTGCATTGGATCTGGTAAATTATAGCCACAGACCTTGAATTTGTTGGTAAAAAGAAAGAGTGATAGATCAGATTTACATTTCCATAAGAAAAACTACTAAATGGAGATAGTTGCTTGATAATTTAACCTAGAAGGGATTAATATATACAAATATCAATTGATGAACTGATTTTGAATTTTGAAAATGAGAACGAGTTGTCTCTTTGTGTGCGTAAGGGTCCTCAGTGATCTGTAAATCTGATAAGAAGGAACTGAATACGTTTGGCAATACTTTAGGTGGGGATCTGTTCTCCCTTTACCATTCTAAACCTATCTCTTGTCTTCTGTTGTTATCTCTTCTCTCCCTCTGCCTCAATCTCATCTCTCAAATCATGTTTCTCTCTCTCTCTCTTCTGAAACAGATTGTTGATGGATCACATGCAGTTGAATAGATCATGACTCACGAGCTACATCAAATATACTTATAGGTTTCAAGAGATCTTGAATTTGTTTTGTCCGCTGGGTCAACTTTAACTACTTAGTAATGCTAGGATTTATGCCCGTTACAATAAAATTTATAATCTTAAATACGAATTACTACTACTACAACTACAACTACTAGTGGGGATTTAATTAAATAGATCCACTAACTTTGTTGAAGAAAATTTTAGTTATACTTTAGCAAATATATTCTAAACTTTCTACTGATACTAGTTAGGGTAAATACTAGTATCGGAGACAAACATAAAATATAAAAGTCACCTAGTTTTTTTTGGTAAAAGAATTGGTGATAAAGTTGATAATTATACATCTAACCTTTTTTGGGTGTAATCGAACCTTTTTACTTCTTCTTTGATACAATATGTTTTTATTTTAAGGGGTATGAAATTGAATAACATAAGAAATCCAAACTGACTTTTTTCCTTACTGTAATAGAACCTTGATTAGGAAACCCTGATTTGAAAAGACTACAAGTAAAAGAATCACTATATCAAAATTTGTGTGGCTCTTACCCTGTAAGATATTTTAAACAGGGTTTTATTTTTCAATTTTCTCTGTCTCTCTGGTGGGGTAAGGAAACTAGATAGGTTTGCTTTGAATGGGGTCGCCCAGTACTATTCCATATACACACAGTTTGTCTCATGTGTTTGGTTTCGTATTGACGCCATGGACTCACGTGAACCTCTAATTAACTAAATATACATGGATTTTCTACTTTCTTTTAATAACATATTACTATTAGTATACTAGTCAGTACAAATACTAGCTTATCCAGTGACCACACTAGCAATTAGCAAAATTCATAAAAAGAACATAACTTTTTCATCTTGGATTGGACATCCGAAAACATTGGATCAACCAAGATCGTTACATAATGGTTGCGTATAACTGAAACAATACATTTTGTAATATAAATAATTTCTCTTATTCTTTTAGTTATTTTTTCTTAATCTATAACTTTCTTTTAAAAGTTGCCTTGTAGCTATTTTTCTTTTCTTAAAATCAATATAAGGGATAACCCGAACTAATTAACTTTTGTTGTGGGTTTACGATCACACTGGTGAGGGGTAGAAATTAAAAAGAGTATTTTTTATTAATGTCTTACAAGTTGATGTATACATAGACATAACTAAGGTAACTCTAGCCTCAAATAAACCATATATTAAATATTATATATAAGTATAATAGAAACCATGTTGGCTCGTGTCTCATCTCATGTCCTTTAAAAGCGACCATATATAGTATCGATTGACTCTTTTAATTTTGCCATCCATGATCTCTCTCTCTTTTGAGTTTTTATCTCTCTTCTTCATCAATGGGTTCGAATTTTCATTACTCTATAGATCTAAACGAAGATCTAAACCATCATGAGCCTCTTGGATCTTCTTCGTCTCTTCTTCATAATCATCAAGTTCTTTCTACTTCTTCATCTTCCTCCTCTTCCAATTTGTCTCTCTCCTCTTGCCTTCCTTTCTTGATCAACTCCCAAGAAGACCAGCATGTTGCTTACAACAACACTTATCTTGCTGATCATGTCCATCTTTCTCAACCCCTCAAGGTATGCACATACATATATGTGTTTATAATCATATATCAACCTTATATATATATATGCTATTTTGGATGATCTGTAGTTTAGTTGTAAAAATAATGCTTGATCATGTAAAGTTCATACAATGAATATTTTAGTTTTTAAATCTGTTTTGAGAAAAATTTACATAAAAGAAGTTCAAAATTATAGAATTAAAGGGGGGAATCTTAAGAAAACACATAAATCATTACTTTGTTAAGTTAATTATAAACCTTGATATATATCAGGCCAAGATGTTTAACGGTGGATCGCCATCATCATATGATCACATGGTGGCAAAGAAGGAGACAAGACTGAAACTAACAATAAGGAAAAAAGATCATCACGAAAACCAAACCGGTTTTCTTCTTCAAAACCCGACAAAACCCAATTCAGACTCCGACAAGTGGATGATATCTCCAAAGATGCGGTTGATCAAGAATACAATAACCAACAATAAACAGTCCACCGATCACACTAGTAATAATAATAATGATCATAAAGAAGATCACTACCCTTTAAATCAGAAGATTAGTTTGGAAGAAGATCACGATGAAGATCTCAGGAAAGTCTCGCCCAGGACGACCACGTCCGTGACCAGGAAAAATAGGTACAATACAATCAACGAGAATGGTTATGGTAATAACAGTGGCGTGATTAGGGTTTGTTCCGATTGCAACACCACCAATACTCCTCTTTGGAGAAGTGGGCCTCGAGGTCCCAAGGTAAATTTATTGATTTTTTTTGGTATATATCTTACTCTATTGACTATACAATATACCTTTTTCAATTTGTAGCTATGTGTCAAAAAACCGCATAAATATATATATGGTTTATTCAAGTCTAATGCATCTTTAGACTTACAGACACTTTTATCCTCAACGATAACATACGCGTTCAATATTATGTAAATAATTTGATCAACTACAACTCAGCTATATACGTAAATTAATATTCACAAACTTTTTTTTTTATTACAGTCTCTTTGTAACGCATGTGGCATAAGACAAAGAAAGGCGAGGCGGGCCGCAATGGCTGCAGCCACAGCTACGGGCGACCAAGAGGTGGTGGCGGCACGGATGCAACATTTACCGGTGAAAAAGAAGGTTCAAAACAAGAAAAAGCGATATAATGGAGGAGACAAATACGATATTACTCCCCCTATAGTGGCCAATACAAAAAAGTGCAAGATCAACGAAGGAGAGGAGGACGCGGCCATGGTTGGTGGAGATTCTGAGATCAGTAAATCAACAACTTCATCTGATTCTTCAGTTTCTTTCAACAAACTTCGCTTCGATGACTTGACGATAATGTTGAGCAAAAGCTCAGCTTATCAACAAGTGTTCCCACAAGATGAGAAGGAAGCTGCTGTTTTGCTCATGGCTTTGTCGTATGGAAGGGTGCATGGCTGATCAGAAAATGACAATTATCTTTTGATGACAAAAGAAGGTTAATTTTATAATAATACAAAAATAGTAATCAAAGTAATGATAAATTTTAAATCTTGGAGTGATCAATGTGGTTTGAAGTTGGTCTAAACATTTTATAACTAGAATGTGTGAGAGTTTAATATAATATATAATGGCTCTCTATATATATATGTCTTGGGAGATTTTGGTTTAGGGTTTATGTTATGTTTTTTCCCTGATGGAGCAATAATTACCGATACATCTTTATATTGTGTTACGTGCTTTGAGAAATAATATGAAACTTTCATTTATCTTTTCATCTTTATACAGGCCACCACAATGTTAGATATGAATTGATAAGCGATTCTAGTTAAATGTGACATAAAAAGGCCATTCAATTTTCTTAAACAGGGTTAAACTTGAATATATATCAACTGGATAAAATCATTTGTTAAAATATTCTGAAAACAAGATTTATGAACGGATGAGGGAAAAGGTGGTTGATATCAGAACACATGAATGTGTGTATAGGACAAGAGATTATGTGTGAAGACGATAATGTGTTTGTGTTGCATTTAAAGCGACGACATATCAAGTTAAAAGAGATCTTGAGAAAATTTCAAACCCACATATTTTGTTACTCCTTATCATAAAAACTATCTTACTAATTTATTTTCTTTGTTTCTTAAAACCTATATGGGGTTGACCTAATTCAAAAAGTGTTTTTCTTTCTTTTCTTTCTAGTCTTCATATTTATTTTTTCTGCTACATTATTGTTTATAGGGCTAGTGTCTCCCTGGTATGGTGCCTTAATAACCATGGATGGGTGCATATAAATAGTGTAATGTGTGAAATCCAATGTTTTTTTTTATCTTTTGATTATTTAGCCATTAATACCAGCTGTTACGAGAATTTATGGGTTAAATTTGATGTAAAAAGGGTAAAGCTGTTCTATAACTAGAATATTAACTATAGAAGTTATAAACTTCTAAATACCATTTTGAGATTTTTTTTTGCTAATAAAGAGTTTAGTACAGTATTATTAGATGTAATAAAAGTAAAACTGTTCTATAATTTGAAATATTAACTACAGAAGTTATAAACTTCTAAATACCATTTTGGTAACAATTACAATTTTTTTTGCTAATAAAGAGTTTAGTACAGTTTATTTAAATTAATTAATAAATAATATATTTTTGATTGTAAAGTTTAAGTCATCTAATTACATGATCTATATATATATCAGTTAATAAATCAACAAAAATAAAACGAACTTATAAGTGAATATTAAAGAAACCAGATGACAAGAACATAGAAGAAACAAATATGAAAGAGAGTTAACAAAAACATGAAATGTGTAGTTTAGAGTAATTAATGAAA
Source organism: Eruca vesicaria subsp. sativa (assembly GCA_932364175.1). Taxonomy (NCBI): domain Eukaryota; kingdom Viridiplantae; phylum Streptophyta; class Magnoliopsida; order Brassicales; family Brassicaceae; genus Eruca; species Eruca vesicaria. The sequence goes on from CAKOAT010469598.1 coordinate 138,279, forward strand.
CTCATCATCAAGAAAGAAAGAAGTATAGGGTCCCCTCTCAACATTTCAAAATCAATTTACAACCACAAACATATATTTCCATCCAATCCTCTGTTTTCGATTTTCCCTCACTCTTTCTCTTCTTCCATAACAATCAAATTTCCTTTTTTTATTAACAACCGAAGTAACCACACCCTGCGTGCGTTGACATTCGATCAATGCCAGGAACTATACAAGTTTCAGGTAACCGCAACTTTCGATTTCTGGCCTTAGTACTTAACACAATTTCAGCAGTAACTGATCAAATACATGTTTTTTTTTTTGTCTGTAAACCATCAGTTCTGGGTCTTATTGATGTTCAGACAGCTTCTTCAAACACTTCCATTAAAGGTTTCTTTACTTGACTCTATTTCCTATATCGCTTTCTACATTCCTTTTTACCATTTTTTTTTTTGAATTGTTGTCATGTATCAGTTGCTATGGGGAAGCTTGAGTATCAAACTTCAGATTCAGGAGACTACATTTTGTAATCTCTCTCTACTTTGATTACTTTTTAAATTTCAAATTCTTGAAAGTCTGATACATTCTTGTTTTTTTTTACTGAGTTGTGGCCACAGTCCTGTCACAAGGCTCCAAGAAAACTTGATTGTTACTTTGTTAGATGTCAATGGTAAAGGAATACTACAGAAAGGTAACGTTTTTATAGATCAAAATGAATTTTTATTAGTTGGCTTCTGAATTTTGTGGAGTTTCTTTAGAGATAGAAACCAGGATGATAATAGAGAGTGGCTTTTTGGAAGAGAAAATTTTATTCAATGGCTATGGAAATGTCCAACTTAAAATGCAGTTTGTTCTCAGTGAAGAAGATCGAAATCGCATACGTTTCTTGGTAACCATAATTATTCGTTATCTTATTGATATGCTCTGTTTTTATGTTCATTAAATTCCAAATCTTATTGGTTCTCGATTGCTTTCAAAGAGACAAACTGCATTGAGAAAGAAGCACGAGGCGCTCACTAGTGGCAGTTCTTTTACCAAATCTAAAAGCATTGCTTCAGGTTAGTAGATGAAAAGAAATAAAAATGTTACTTCACTGTTTTGGTTTTTTACATTTTTTTTTTCTAAATGTTTTTTTTTTCTTACTGTTGATGTTATGAGAGATCTGTCTTCTCTAAGTCCTATACAAACCCGAGACACTGTTGCTGCTAGTCCAAAGACAAATCTTGGTCTGTCTCAAGAAACTGAGCTTAAAGTATGATTGTTAGTCACTTTGATAACCGCTTTTACTTAACAAGATTTTTAAAACGCCTTATCTTTTTGGTAACTGATTATTTCACTTTATCTAGATTAGTGCAAATAGAGAACCAGTTTCTTCAAAATTTACAATGGGGAAGCCTGAAGTAAAGAATATAACTGAGAAGAAGAAGAAGAATCAACCATCTTCTTCAGATGTTTCTTTAAGCAAGAAGCTCCACGAGGTTAAGAAGCTCGAGAGTGTATCGTTGCTGAAGCAAGAAGATAAAGATTTGAGCAAAACGGAAGTGATCCCTAATAGTAAGCCAATGCGGAGGAGTTTGTCAGAGACAAACTTGAGCAATGTTCGGAAAATGATTAGCACCTTTGAGGTTAAAGTGACTCAGGTAATGTCTTTTTAGGGTTTTGAGTATGAATCTTTGTGATCAAGATCTTTAAAAAAACGTTTTGGACACAGGATACAAAGCTTCAGACGGTGAAGAGTCAAGGTGAATCTTGTAAAGATGTGGAGGAGAAAACTAAGGTGCAGTCACAACCGGGAAGCTCTATGAATATAAAGACAGAGAGATGTGATGATTTAGTAACAGTTTCAAGAGAGGAAAGGACATTGGTTATAGAGGAGAAGAGCACTAGAAGAAGTGACTCGTTGAGTAAGCAGAGGAGAAGAAGAAGCTCGGTGGTGGAAGTAAGGAATGATGAGAAGAAACAGAACAAACCTGTGCGTTTGAAGGATTCTCATCTTGAGAATGCACGAGGATCACGTCTCTGGATATTTCCTGATGAGGCAAAGGATGTGTTACAGAAGAAGAAAGAAGAATCCAAGAAGGAAAACATTGGTGAGGTACAGAAGCAGTGGTCTTGGTGGTTTTGTTTTTACAATCTTTGTATGATATATCTCAGATTTTGCTGTTTACTCGACACATTTTTCAGAGGGGACTCAGCAGCAGAAGCATTGAGAAAATGAATATCAACAACAAGTGGAAGAACATTGAGAGATCAAAGAAACATAAGTCTCAGACATCATCTGCAGATTCAGAAAGTTCAAGAGGACCTGTTGGACAAGTAGGTTTCTGTAAACATATACATCGTTAACCAACTATTATTTAAAATATGTTCATAATATGTGTCATTTTCAGGTGATGCGTGCATTGATTGTGGTGGGTTTTGCAGGATTAGTGTTTTTGACACGGAAATGAACTTAAAACAGGTTTGTGTTCTTCTGAAAAATGAAGTTTTTCCGTTTTCTTGTTATGGAAGGAACTTAAAATAGTTTCCTTGTGTTATAAGCTTTAACCCTGAAATTTATTTTCTCCTTTGATATCTTCTGCAGATAAGCTAAACCTGCATTTTGAGATTGTAATATTGGATCAATTCTTTTAATACCAGACTGTAAAAGATATATTACTGCACATAATAATAGCTTCCAAACTATATGCTTCTATGCAATCACAAAAATAGGAAGCCGCGTTGTTTTTGTCATCTGATTTTGACTAATATTATCAAAGTTATATATACATGTTGAAATACAAAGTTGGCTAAACAAATATCAAATGTACCAATTAGATTCATCTAGATCATAAGACTTATATGGATGAGTATCATAAAATGCTAAAATTTTAAAACTCATTTGGACGAATCATTTTGATAATCCATACTTTAACACAACAAATATCAATTCTTTTTGATTTTGTTTTGAAAGAACAAATATCAATTCTTCATGTGGTCATCTGGAGAAACTAACAAGACCATAATCTCAATCCTGTGTATTTGTATGCCAAAAGTAAGAAAACTCATTTGGACGAATTATACTCTTTTTATATAAATTTTGGCTATTCCAACTCTTGTTGGAGTCACTAGTCACCTCGCCAGGTATATATGAGCATTCTGATTTACCTAGTTGAGTTTGAGAATTTTGTAGGTTATGAAATGTTCGAGAAAACTCAGAATTAGATTCACTGAAGTTTGTTGTGAAAAAATGTAGGTTGAGATGAAGTTGTCTTTCTTAAGCATAAGATTTTGAGTGTAATGATAAGGAGCTCGCAAGCTATAATAGCTTTTGTGATCTAAAAGGCTAATAATTCGCTAACCAAGAGCAGTACGTATGAAAGTTTCAAGCGTACACGGAAATATCAGCCTCCACTAGCATAGGCAAATCCTCAACAAAATTAAAACAACCTACACGATCGTTGATGTTTAAGTAGTTCAAAGAAAGAGTGTTTATCTCGAATATTGGAATGATAGGCAGATTCTGCATCGAATACAAGCAGCGATTGATCAATTTTTTTTATTTGAACACAAGCTGACATGAGGCCGAAGCTTTTGGCATAGATCTCAAATCTTTCATCATAATCTGACGATTCGGACCATAACCAATTTCCCGTAATGAGAACGTAGCAGTTTTTAAACGATGAGCGTTTTCAAAAATGTAAACTGCGGCTTCTCTCTCATGCAGTTGTCCTCCATACCCTATCCATTGAAGAATCTCCAGATGAAAGCTCAAGCATGTAGGAACAGAGACTAACCAGTTGAGTTGTTCCCTCTTGACTCCTTGAAATGTCTAGGAAACATTAAAAGGCATTGTATTAGATAAATTCAAAAGTTATTGAAGAAATTACTAATACGGGCAAAATGTGAACTTACGTTGACAAGCTTGAGATATTGTATATTAGGAAAATGTCTCAGCGAACGCTGAAGTAGATTAGAGCAAAAGGAGTAGTTCATGTTTAATTCAAGTTGAACTAGCCGGTTGAAGATTAAGCCATCCGTAAGTTCAACAACCTAGACACAAAAAAAACAATATTTCATAATTCTTGAAATCCAGTGCGACCTTCAAAGAATATGAAAAGGGTATTTACCAGTGCAGCATGAAAACTTATCGAGAGACGTTCAACCGAAGAAATAACTTTAAAAAGGTTCTCATGTCTCGGCAAGTCAATTGACACATTAGCCTCCACCAACTTAGGCATATCTTCAGTGAGGTTATAACAAGCTCGAATGTCGAAGATCTTTAAGTATTTCAAAGAAGGTGCACTTATCTCGAGTATCTGGTCTTTGTCATCACGATACAGCCCATATTCCGTATCAATGGATAACCTCTGTAAAGAGGGGGATGATATCGATATAGGGAACAAATAATTTACACCAGTACACAGCCTTTTGAGGACGAGATCTTCAAGAACAGGACACGCGGATAGCATTCTTTTGAAAGATCTTTTGCGCTCGAAACACACATATGTGAGGTGTAACGTCTTCAAGGAAGGGAAACAAACAGGAGAAGCTACAACGTCGAGAACAATCTGGCCTTTGAGTTTCAAGACAAGGAGCGTTTTGAAGACATTGAGGTTATTTGGGAATCTGATGGGACTGTAATGACCAAAATAAGATTCCTGTGTGATTTCGATATTCAGGAGAGTACTGGAACGAATGCTCGGGAATAGGAGAGTATCTATGGAATCAGAGCCATTCTTAAGTCTGATATTTAGAGTTTTGAGAGCTTGATGTGATGGCAAGGACTTGCGGCAAAATTGGTCAAACTCAAGGGAACCAGTACTGTAGCGACTACATATTTCGGCATACACAAGCGTTGGCATCATCTTCCACACATAGTTCCATCGTTTAGACAGTAATCTTGCGTGCTTTGCAATTCCTACAGGAACCAATGAGAGGATTTTTAAGAGCAAGTAATCAGGTAGGTGACTGATCCTATCAGAACGTATCACCTCTTCAGTTCCCAATTTCGCAGCTTCCATCGCGCAGTCGTTTGAGATCTGAAGGAGTAGTCTTATTTTGGGAGCGTAGAGGAATAGGAGAGATATGAAACCCTAATTTTTGTTAATGTTTCCGTGTCGCATATTATTTGTGTATTAATATATATATATTTTTTTTGAACAACTGATTTTTTAATTAAGAGCAAGATAAACAAAACATGGAGGTTCAGGCCCACAGGGGGGTTAGCCCAACAAAACAAAGGGTGCATGACAAAGACTAGAAGCTGAAATGCGATGAGTTTTTAGGGCCCGTGTACCTAAACCATCTGCTTCTCTGTTCTACGAACGAGAGATGAGAAAGAGATAGAAGAGAAGTGAGACGAGAGAGTCTTGATGTCGTAAAGAACACCGTAGACCTCTTTGATCGGACTTCCAGATGAAATTTGCTCGGATGAGCGTTGCGCAGTCGAAGTGAAACGAGACTGATGAAACCCTAGGCTTAGGGCTTCGACGATACCGGAACGGAGAGCTAAAGATTCGGCCATCAAAGGTGAGGAGACATCCTTAACGGCCATCGATCCTGAAGGGGAGGGGGAAGAATGGTTCGAGGAAAAGATCCAAGCGATTCCAGCAGTATTTGACGCCGACTCCCAAGATGCATCCACGAAACACGACGTGATTGCAGGTGGTCTTGATGAGGTTAGATGAGCACGATTTATAGGCAAGGAACTCTGAATCTTGGGGTTGGATTTGTATTGCGCTTGAACCCACTCAAGAGTTGATGAGATTCCTTTTGTGGCTATTTCCATAGGTTGTGCTGTCTTGTCTTCGAAAATTAACTTGTTTCTGGCCATCCACAATGACCAGAGGATCCATGGGACCACGGGGACGGTGACTCCTGTGGGGGGGGGGGAGACACGTTGCTCTTCTGAATTTGACCAGCGTGGATTGCAAGCTATCTCCCTCAGCTAGGTGAACTGGTGCAGAGAAAGGAGATAAACGCCATACTTCTTTTGCGAAAGGGCACTTGAAGAAGGCATGGAGGGCTGATTCCTCTTCTAAACAGCGAGGACAAGTGGCCGCTGTGATCATTCTCCAGCGTCTGAGTTCAACTCCTAAAGGTAGAGCTCTTTGTAGCATTAATCATAAAAAAGCTTTAATTTAGGCGCTGTTTTTACTGACCATACATATTTTTGCCAAAGGAAATCCTCATCAATAGAGGACGCCGTTGTGGTACCAGGGACGAGGTAGTTCTTGGACACGATGTTGTAACCAGATTTTGTCGAATAAATCCCAGATTCCAGAGGAAGCCAAACATAGGAATCTTCTGTTCCTTCTTTACTTGGCTTCAAGCAAAGAACTTGGTTGCTGAAATTTGGTAAGATCTGGTCAATCCTTTCCTTATTCCACTGCAGATCGTCTGTAAGGAGATCAGAGACTCTAAAATCCAAACATGACTCATGGACAGGGCCAAAGGGTTTAAAAGGGTGGTCGACAGATATCCACGCATCTTTCCATACTCTTATATTTTGACCATTTCCTATTGTTTTGCCTAGGTTGTGTATTAATATTTTTAATAGCTATTAAATAGGGCTTATTGGCAAGATTTCTAATCTTCCAAAATGTATTTCCTAGAAAAATAAATTCTATAATTCGATTACAAGCTGACATGGGGCTGAAGCTTTAGACATAGATCTCAAATTCATCACAATCTGACCATTGTATAAATTTACAAAAATCATCTTGAAAAAGTCTCGTCTGGACCATGAACAAGACAAAACTCAATCTCTATAATATTATTTGAGAAGTCAGTTTCCTACGTGTCGCGCTCACGTTAATTCTCGCGATGGTTGATTATATAGATACCTTTAATGAATTGTTAGATTTTAAGATTATTATTAATTTTTTTATTTAGTTTCTATTACCTTTTTCCAAATAACATATATAAGAAAAAGGAAATATTTCTAAAATTTTAAAAGAAATTTAAAAACGAAATTATATATTAACATATTTAGTTTTATACATATAAATTAGAGGTTGACTCAAAGTATATTCAAAAGAAAAATAAAATATTAACCAATTACAATTTAATTCTTTTGTAGAATTTATATATATGCATGAGATTTGAAAATATTATCATTATATTCATTTATGTAATTTTGAATCAAACACTTCAGCTTATTATTTATTTCATTTTAAGCACAATATATATTAAGTTATACATAATTTAATTATACTATATTTATATATCTAAGAATATATTTACATATCTAAGACAATAACCAACCGAAATGAAAATAAGAAAATTAGTCAAAGTTTTATTATATTTAGAATAAAAAATATTATAGCTGAACTAAAAAAATAGATATTATCCAATATACCAAATTGATAACCAAACCGATTATTGATACAAAAAATAATTAAACCAACAATAATATATCCAAAGTCATATGTATAAAGAATAATATAATATTTATTAATATAAATTATACATAGAAATTGATTCAAAACTTAAACTAAATATCAATCAACTATTATAAAATTTTACTTTTATGAATATTCATATCCGTGCATGAGCACGGGAAAATCATCTAGTATTCTATTACAACCGAAGAAACTCCTCTGTTAAATAGATTCCAACAATAACAAAAGGTAAAACAAAGATTCTAATAAAAACGTGTAGTTGCAAGCTGACATGAAGTTGAAGCCTTGGGCATAGATTTCAACTCCTTGATCATTAGTCGCTCTTTCTTCCTCGTTCGACAATCTGAATGATATGAATAAATTTTTATTTTCATTAATGGTAATATAGTTTTTGATTTTTGGACCTAAAATAATCTAATAATGAGTTTCATAAATGGGAAATTCACTTTCTAATTATTTATGAAGTTTCTTTCAAAACAAAATAGCTTTAATTGGCGTAGTTAAAACTGAGAATTTTGATATTAGCCTGCGGGTTGACCCGCCACAGAACAGGTTGATCGATTTGAAAAATTTAAGTTGCGGATGCGGGTCAAGTGTATTTTACGCGGGATGGGTACGGGTTATTCTAATTTCAATTGCACGTACCCGGTAATCCGCAAAAATAGAATTTAAAAAAAAAAAAATTTGTCAAAATATACTAAATTTAATTAAAAATAATTATATTTTTTAAATATGAAAAATTTAATTAAAATATACTATTTAATATTATTTTTTAGAAAAACATTAAAAAAATAATTATTTTTATTATTTAATAATTATCTGTGGGTCTTGCAAATTCCCCGTAATTTTAAGTGGGGCGGATACAAATAAAATATATTTTCTTTGCGGGTCAGGTGGGTCGGGCGGGGCGAATTTGACCCACTTCTCAGCACCAAGCGTAGTTAATTGATATTATTTTTTCAAAACAAAACTACACAATTACATATAATACATTTACATAGATATTGATGATAATAATAAAATCTACATTAATTTTTAAAGTATATTAGATATTAACATTGTATGTTACCAAAGTAAAAGATTATGTAGATACAACAATAAAATGGTATCCGCGTATTTTTAAGCGCGGGTCAAAAGTATCATGTTAATAGAATACACAATTAGACATAAAATTACTACCATTCAGATCATAAATGATATCTTCAGTTTAGGATATTTCATATATTTTGAAAATATCATTTAGATTCTTATTAACAGATAAATATAAAAAAAATTAGTTAAATACTTATATTTTCATTTCATTAAATTTGTAAAAGTAATTCCGCAGTATAAAAACACAGATGAGAATTGAGTATTATTTATAACCACAAATATTTTTAAATTAGGGAAAATTAGAAAAAAGAGACACTTTCAACTTAGGTTTGTCTCAATAAGATTTGTAGAAGATTATTTGGATAACTAGGACTTATATTCTTTTTAATACCATTGTATCCTTCAATTAATCTAATTAATCTTAATATTTTTAAATTGATTTAAATTTTTATTAAAAAGAAAAAGAAAAACAAATAAAAAGGAAGAAATCACGGAAAAGGTATGGCTCATCCCGATTTCTAATCGTCTTCTTCAGCTTCTCACCACTGTGTTCTCCTCCGTATCGGTTTTGTCTCGTTGAGTTTGTAATCAAGCTCTGTTCCAATCGCTGTGACCAAGCTTCCTCCACAGCATCAACTTGCGATGTCACTCCTCCGCTCATATCNAAAAACAAATAAAAAGGAAGAAATCACGGAAAAGGTATGGCTCATCCCGATTTCTAATCGTCTTCTTCAGCTTCTCACCACTGTGTTCTCCTCCGTATCGGTTTTGTCTCGTTGAGTTTGTAATCAAGCTCTGTTCCAATCGCTGTGACCAAGCTTCCTCCACAGCATCAACTTGCGATGTCACTCCTCCGCTCATATCCGAAGGTTCATTCCAATTCCATCGTGCTTTCTTCTTCACACCATTGTCTCCATCACATTGTAATCAGCCCTTGTCGTCGTGGTTCAAAGGAAAGCTTGTCGAAGAGCAACAATGGCCAGTTTAGGTAATTTTGGAAGACAGGTCCTCAAACTTTTGACTAATCACGAATTTGTCCCATAACTTTATGTTTATACATATTGCTCCTCAAATTAATTCTAAAACTTTCAGTTGTAATCTAGACCATATTAATTCTAAAAATTTCACCGGATTAATTCTAAAACTTTCACCGGATTTAACATATATTAGAACCATCTTGTATTGATAAGAAGAAATGATGAAGCTTTTTGATGAAGAATGTAGAACACACAGAGAAAACAGAGAAAAAAATCGTGAGGAAGAGAAAAAATCGTGGACAAAAATCGTGAGGAAGAGAGAAAATCATGGACAAAATATTCTCTAAGATATTTAGGAAACATCTTCAACCGAATATGGAAGTTTCCATATTTTGCGGATTACCTAGAATATGTATATTACCTAAGGCAGAACACAGTAGAAAAGGTGGTAAACGTATTCTTTATCAAGCGTCATATAAGGTAACATGCAGAATTGGTTATTGCACAAAATCTGGATGAAAGTTATGGTTATAAATTGGTATCTAGCTTCACGTACACCAAAGACATATGCCTTGATTATAACGTTACCAATACTACCTTGGTTATAATAGACAAGAAATGTTATATTACGTTTCATACCTCGGGTCTATCTAGCAAGAACACCCAGTATATGATTTCTAAACTGAGTAGATAACTAGAATGAGTACTCTAACTGTAGCTAGAAGATAAAATAAAATATGATTACACTTTAAAAAAATAAAACTTAAACATATATGTTGTCATACTTATGTTTTCTAGCCTTCTCATATTTTTTTCTATTTTTCAAAATTAGTTTACTATTTTTTTCATTAATAAAGGGTAAAATATGTCTAGAATTGCCAAAAGTATGAGAAGTCCTATATGGACAAATAAAAGTTCAAAGTGTCCCAATTTTCCAATTTTCCCTTAAAATTAACCATTCAAAAGCTCACAAAAAAAGCAGAAGAAAAAAAGTGAACTTTGAACAATACCGAACTTTGAAAGACAAAAGCAATCTATTAACCTTGCTAGAAAGCTGTAGTAGCTTGAAGCTTCTGTTATTTGGTAAGGAAGTATCGAAATGTATTTCCAGAGAAAAAAAAAAACTAATGCCATTATTCAATTACAAGCTGGCATGAGGCCGAAGCTTTGGACATAGATCTTAAATCCATCATCATAATCTGACCATTATCCATGCTCGTTTTCTGTAATGAGATAGTAGCAGTCTTTAAAACATGAGCGTTTTTCAGAATATAAACGGCGGCTTCCCTCTCATTCAGTGTTCCTCCATAGCCTGACCACTGGAGAATCTCGAGATGGAAGCTCAAGCATTTAGGAACAGAGACTAAACGGTTGAGGTGATCCCTCACATCTGTGAGATATTGCTAGGAAACACAAAAGACATTGGATTAGATCAATTCAAAATTTCTTGAAACTGATTTACTAAAACATGAATATGTGAACTTACTTGGACAAGCTTGAGAGATCGTAAACTAGGAAAATATTTCAGCAAACCGAGAAGTAGATTAGAGCAAAAACTGTAGCCTAATTCAAGATGAAGAAGCCGGTCGAAGATTAAACTATCGGTAAGATCAACATCCTAGACACAATAAAAAAACACAATGTTACTTAATCTTGAAAACAAATGCTATATTCAAAGAAAATGAAACCGAGGTTTTGCAGGAAAAGCGTTTTTCACCATTCCAGGATATAAACGTAACGAAAGACGTTTAAGTGAAGAAAGAACTTTCTGAAGCTTCTCAATTTTCGATAGATCAACTGATACATCCGCCTCCACCAACTTAGGCATGTCTTGAAAAAAGTTATAATAACCTCTGATGTCGAAGATCTCTAAGTATTTCAAAGAAGGTGCATTTATCTCGAATATCGTCTCATCGTAATAACAGTAGGCACCTTTCGGAGTAATGGATAACCTCTGTAGAGAAGGGGGAGATATACTGAACAAAAACCGTCCAAGACCACAAAGTCTTTTGAGGATGAGATCTTCAAGAGCAGGACAAGCCGATAAAATACCTTTGAAAGATTTTTCGCACCGGAATTTCACATATGTGAGGTGTAACTTTTTCAAGGAAGGGAAGCACACAGGAGAATCTACAAAGCTAAGACCAATGTGGCCTTGGAGTTTCAAGACAAGGAGTGTTCTGAAGACGTTGAGGTTATTTGGGAATTTGATAGAACCGGGTTGATGACTAAAAGACAGTTTGATTTTGATCTTCAGGAGAGTGGAACGAATGTTTGGGAATAGCAGAGTATCCATGGAATCAGATTGATTTATAAGTTTGATATTTAGGGTTTTGAGACCTTCATGTAATGGCAAGGACATGACACAAAATTGGTCAAATCCAAGGGAACCGTTGTAGGGACAAGTTTCATCATACACGAGCGTTGGCATCATCTTCCGTACATAGTTCCATCGTTTAGACAATAAGCTTGTGGACATTGCGATTCTTACCGGAACCAATGAGAGGATTCGAAAGAGCAAGTCATCAGGTAGGTGACTGATCCTATCAGAATGTGTGACCTCTTCGTTTCCCAATTTCGCAGCTTCCATCGCCCACTCGTTTGAGATCTAAAGGAGCCTAGTTTTTGCAACGTAGAGGAAAAGAGAGATATGAAATCCTAACTTTTAAAAAGTTTTCCTCTCTTCCTCACATATTATTTGGGTATTTATATGAAAATATGTTTAATAACTATAATTTATTTATATAATTAGATGTCATACTGACGTAACATTCATTAAAATTGATATCTATACTTTTTATTCAAATCTGGCTTAAGTTGATTTAATTCCTTTTAAATGAAGATACATAATCTGAGTATTTATTGTAGAGATGTTTCACTATTTTCTGTTAAAATTCTAATATATATTAATTGAAAAGTCATTTTATTGATTTTTGCTTAGGTGTCATTTATAGTGAAATTTAGAATTATTTCTCTTCATTTTATTGGTTGTTGGTATTTAATTTTTTTTTTAATTTAAATCAAGTTTATAAAAGAATATGTTACCAAATAAACAATCAAACATCTTAAATTTAAATGAATTAACATATTTTTTGTGGAAACAATTAATTAGCATAGATTACATTATATAAATTTATAATATAATATAATTTATTGGGCAATGATAGTTGGGTTATCACTTTATATTAATGATTAGAGTATTTTTTATTTTTAAAATATCAATGATAGTTTGGAAACTTGATCTAGAAAAACTGATTAATATCTATACATATATATATGGTTTGGATGTGAATGTTAAAAAAATGAAATTACATTCTTAATAGATTAAATCCTAATCATATATAGTTACTGATAAAAAAAATTGATGAAATATTAAAAATACCATTTATACTTTTAAAAATTAACCAAATAACCAAACTAAATAAAATATCTAAGATCTGTTTAATTAAAAAATATATAGAAAAAATTCACATTCAGTTTGAAAAATTAAAAATATATTATAGCATATCAAAAATATAACAATATTACACTATATTTTAAAATTATTTATACCCAAAAATTTACGGGCAACCACCTAATATTATTTATATTAATATGCTTACTACATTAAAGTTTTTTTCATCAAGATAATTAGTTCATCAAATCTTAGCATTCTAGGATAAAAACTAGATAGCAATCCGCGATATACAAGGAATGAGTTATTTGATAAACTATTTGTTTAAATAAATAAGTTTTTTTAAATAACAGAATATATGTAAAATATAATTTAATGATTTTATCAAAATAAAATTGTAAAAAATAATTAATTTCATCAATTAAAGTATACTATTTATTTATAAAAAATAAGGCAAAATATTTATGTATTTTTTATATGTTACATAGTTTAATGTAAACTATATTAAAATATATATATCTTCTTAGGCTAAATATATGTTATAAGAGACTTCCTAATCATATGGTTTCATGATTATTATATTTTGTTATAACAAAATAATTGATCGCAAAATTTTCAGTGTATGACTTTTTAGAATTTAGTAATTTATATTCATTTAAAAATATTATAATATACACATATCCACATATATATATATATATATATATTTATCACATAGTTAATGAGATTTTTTAATTTATTTTAATATATAAATAAACAAAAATGATAGAGACACATACAATTTCTTATCAAAATCTGTATTATTCAAAATAATTAATTATCATATATATGTTAATCACATTAGTTAATTATGTAGTTTTATTTAAAGAAAAAAAGCATATTTTGTAAATTACTAATTAATTTTATTTATTAGTTTAATGAGAAGTATAGTATATGTTTAGGTGGATAAGTTAATGAATGACATGTATTGTAACTATCTAGTAATTTAACTGACATGTTAAAATGTTTATCTCTATAATATTATTTGAGAAATCAGTTTTTTATGTGTCCCGTTCACGTTGATTTTCATGATAGTTAATTACATGAATACCTTTAATGAATTAATTTTAGTTATACCCAATTACCATTACCAAATATGGTTTACTTTCCTTTTAATTAATAAAGTTTAAATTATCTTTTTAATTATAGTTTATTTATTTAATAAAACCATATATAATAAAAGGAAATATCTATAAAATATACTGATTGTGTAGGGACTTTTGCAAATTTGACTCAAAACTCAAAAAGTCAAATACAAAACTAATCTTTATTTTTATTTTTATTTTGTCCTATTCACCCAACTGTTCAAAGTATTTACGAAAATGCACTTAATTTTTTTTTCAAAAATTGTTTTTTTACTCTCTCAACCTCATCATTTTTAAGTATCTACAAGATTGCCATTGCCATCAATACCCTAACTACCATGAACAACCAATTTAAAACTCTTAAAGCAGCTAAAATCGATTTACACTCACTTTTTCTCAATTGTTATGAACTAAAAACAACATCTCTTTCACTTTATCTCCATATTCATCCAAAAAACTCAAACTTTTGATTCAAAATTTTTTATGGTTGATAGGGTCATTGAAGCTTACTATTCTACGTGGGTTACTTTCGTTTGAGGCTCTGGGTGGTTGGAGAAGACTTTGTGTGCTAAGGAAGTCATCCCACTAGTTTAAGGTATGAAATTGAAATTTTTAACAGATCTATTCGCGTAAAAGACTTACTCGTAAGTTGTCTAGCTGCAGAAGACTTACAAGTAAGTGTTCTGGTCAAACAGACGACTTAATTGTAAGTCGTTCAGCTTTTTTTGTTAGAAAAAAACTTCTAGATGACTTACTATTAAGTCGTCTATGATAAACTGGTTAGTTTTTCATTTGACCGACTTGTGTGAGATATTTGACTTTTCCTGGACAACTTACCAGTAAATCGTCTATTGGAAAACAAAAATTTCAATATTTTATTAAAGCTAGACGAATTATCTGTAAGTCGTTTCAGATTAGTTTTGCAATTGGAAAATAAAACTTAAATATTTTACTTCTCCCAAACGACTTACACGTCGGACGACTTACTTGAAAGTCTTCTAAGATAGGCAAAGTCGTCCAGATTTTTTTTCCGAGATTCTGGTCAAACCTTGCTTATTTCGGACGACTTTCTCGTAAGTTGTCAAACTGGACAATTTTCAAGTAAGTCATCTGGGAAAAGTAAAATATTTAAGTTTATTTTCAAATTTCAAACTAACCTGAGACGACTTATCTATAAGTCGTCTAGCTTTAATTCAATATTGAAATTTTTATTTTCCCAGAGACGACTTACTATTAAGTCGTCCAGAAAAAGTCAAATATATGACACAAGTCGGTCAAATGCAAAACTAACTCGTTTATCCTAGACGACTTATAGAGGTTTTTCTTTAACAAACAAAGCTGAACGCCTTACAATTAAGTCGTCTGTTTGACCAGAAGACTTACATGTAAATCTTCTACAGCTAGACGACTTATGGGTAAGTTTCTTATGCGAACATATCTATTAAAATTTCAATTTCATACCTTAAACTAATGGGATGACTTCCTTAGCACACAAAGTCTTCTCCAACCACTCAGAACCCCAAACGAAAGTAACTCACGAATAATAGTAAGCTTCATTAGCTCTATCAACCATAAATTATTTTGAATCAAAAGTTTTAAATTATTAGAAGTATTTATTAGCTTTATATTCCTTTTTCTCTCTCAAAAAATATATCAAACTATAAAAAGTTGTATTAATATATTTACAAATCTAAGAGAATGAACCAAACTAAATGGAAATAAAAATAAAAATTTAATGTTAACCTAATTAAAAAATTGTTGTTTCTTTTGAACCCAAATAGTGAGACCATACATAAAATGATCCAAATTACTATACATAAAATTACATATCTAATTAACATGAGAACATAATAATAGTTAATATTATTTTCATGATATAAATTAAAATAACTTAAAAGTTATGAGCAAATGTATAGATAATTTTTTTTGAACACAACAAATGTATAGATATTTATATCCATATAATGATACCTAATGCAATTTCCTTTTTTATCATAAATATAAGTTAGAAAATTACTTGAAAGTTATAAATAACATATGTAAATGTTTAAAAATTATTATGATTTAATTATTTTATAAGTATTTATTCCCGGAGAATCACCTAGTCAATCAAATATATACGGCATTGTTTTCATTGCATATAGTATGTGTAATCTGAATATATTAAACACGAACTCCTCTTTTTCAAACCTCATATATAAATTTAAAATGCTAATAATTCACTAACCAAAAGAAGTAGAACATTCATCTCATCTTAAAAAGATTGAAATCCAAAATAGATTTCTTGAAAAAAAATTCAAATACTAGATTACAAGTTGACATGAGGCTGAAGCTTTAGTCATAGATAACAAATCGTTTACTATCAGCATTCGATTCACCGGGTCCCTTGAATGTATAGAGATCGTAGCAGTCTTCAAACAGTGGGCGTTTTTTAGAATGTAAGTGGCGACTTCTTTATCTTCCAGTGTCCCTTCATTATCATAACCTATCCACTCAATAGTTTCAAGATGGAAACTCAAGCATTCAGGAACAGAGCTCGGTTGATCCTCAATATCTCTCTTAGGAAGCCAAGATACCTGAGAAACGTAAAAGCATTTAACTTAACTCTCTTGAAACATATTATGTTTTTTCGAGCGGACAACAATCTACGAGGAGAAACTCAAACCTTGGTGAGCTTGAGAGACCGTAGCTTAGGAAAACCTTCAAGCAAATGCATGAGCAGACTCAATTAATTTGTGTCGTAAATACATAGTTCCAGATGAAGAATCCGTTTGGATATTAATGTACCCTTAAGATGTAAACTCTGCACGCAAGAAACAAAATCATATGTTATGTGCAAAGAAAAACAAAAACCTAGGTTGCGTGGAAAGAAAGGTTTCAAGCGTTATACCATTGAAGGGTACAAAGTTAAGGAGAGATGCTCAAGTGAAGTAAGAATTTTCATGAGCTTCGATTTTTGGCTCACGAATGGAAATATTTGCCTCCACCAGCTTAGGCATATCCTCAAGAAAGTTATAATAACCTCTGCGATCGAAGATCTTTTTGTACTTCATGAAGATATTCCTATTATGATCATCTAAACCATAATAGGAATATGATGTATCAATGGATAACCTCTCTAGAGACGGGGATGATATAATGAACAAAAAACAAGATCTAACATCACAAAAAATTTCGAGAAATAGATCTTTAAGAACATGACAAGCCGACAAAAGTCTTGTGGAAGATTCTTCCCGCGCGACAAACAGGAGAATCTATAGCGTCGAGAACAATCTGCCCTTGGAGTTTCAAGACAAGGAGTGTTTTGAAAACATTGAGGTTATTTGGGAATCTGATGGCAGAGTAAACAACCTGATAATCATTCAAAGTGAAATATTGTGATCTCTAGGAGAGTGGAACGGATGTTAATTACCTCCTTAGCATAATAATGTATCCAAAGAAACTCGAGTGGAGTAAGAAATCTGAGAAAATCTTTAGTTTGACAAGGATTAACAGCCTCCACCAAATTAGGCATATCCTACAAACTTAATGTTTTTCTTCTAGTTGGGAGTAAGATGATCAGAGCAATGGGACTAAAAACTAGAAACCTATCATAGCTTCTGATATTTTTTTAGAATCATATTTATCAGAAGTTGTATGAAATCTCAAATGATAATATAATACTTTTTGACTAACCGAGAGAAGTATGATAATTTTTATGAAAAGTCGGATTCAACTTATGATTTCAAATCCAAAGAATCTCGAGATGGAAGCTCAAGCATTTAGGAACAGAGACTAATTAAACAGTTGACTTGATTCCTCCTAACTGTGAGATGTGTTTAGGAAACATTAAAACGCATCGGATTAGATAAATTCAAAAGTTATTGAAACTGATTACTAAAAACGGGAATATGTGAACTTACTTTGAGAAGCTTGAGAGATTTTAAATTAGGAAAATGTTTCAGCAAACTCAGAAGTAGATTATAGCAAAAGGCGAAGGAAAGATATTCTAGTCCCATGATATGTACATGCCTAAGTAATAAAAAAATATATCTTTTACACATAAACCACTACGATATATCATATATATATATTCGCCACTTCATTCTCTTCTTCAAAGCTATTATAGTCTCTCCATGCAATCAAAAGTTTTGAGATGTAACAACAAAAATCCATGAACACAACTCGGCTGAAGCCAGAAAACCTTACGATCCTCTTATCAGAAATGGCACTGTGCCTAACTGGTTAAAATACATCAATCCTTTATACTCGAAAATCAAAGATGATTGTAAAATTTTGATTTGATGAAGAAAGAAAGTACCAGCACAAGCTTGAGGGACTTGTAGTCTATAGGGCAACGTTGGTTCACACTCACAACCACATTACTCCAGTAATTTTCACATAAACATAGCTCCAAACGCACGAGCTGGAATAAAACTTTTACCAGTAGGATGTTAGGTGCGTGAGATGTTCTTTTTTACTCTACAGCACAGCTCATGTTAAGCTCTCTATCACCTAACCGGAATTGTTTGTATCAAACCGGTTTTGTACTTGTTTGTTTACCGATTAAGTTTGGTAAGAACTGTCGGCAAAATGACAACCGTCGATTTTCAGAAGGATGAATCTAATCTAACGGAGTATAAAACCATAGAACAATCGACGGATCTGATTTATTTTCCAAGATACACGTTAATCACATGCCACGTGGACCCTCATTATCTTTTAATTTATGGTTTTAAAAAATTCCGCACGATGATAAATTACGACATTTACAGGTAGGCGCGCGGAGACATATTGTTATCATCGCCGTCGTCAAGATGCCGCCGGCCGGAGAACTCCAACAATCATCTCCGTCAAAAGATACTCAATCCGACGAAGCATCAGCAGTCGCTGCTGCGGCAGCGATTGCCGCAGCTGCGGCGGATGCGGAAGCTGCGGGATTATGGACACAGATCAAGGCGGAGGCTCGCCGTGACGCTGAGGCGGAGCCGGCGTTAGCTAGCTACCTTTACTCGACGATTCTTTCTCACTCGTCGCTCGAGCGATCGATCTCGTTTCATTTGGGGAACAAGCTGTGCTCGTCGACGCTTCTCTCAACGCTGCTTTATGATCTGTTTTTGAACACGTTCACCTCTGATCCTTCTCTTCGTAACGCCACCGTGGCGGATCTGCGTGCTGCTCGTGTTCGTGATCCGGCTTGTATCTCCTTTTCTCATTGTCTTCTCAATTACAAAGGGTTCTTAGCTATTCAGGTGGGAATTTTCATCTTCCGGTTTAGTTAGTTTTGATTTTGGTTTATTCAATTTGGATAACTTGATTTGGTTTATTTGGTTTAATTAGCTTGATTTGGTTTATTCAATTTAATTAGCTTGATTTGGGAATCTTCGTCTTCCGGTTTGGTTTATTCGGTTAAGTTGATTTGGTTTATTTAATCTGGTTAATTTTATTTTCTTTATTCCATCTGGTTAATCGTATTTGGTTTATTAATCTGGTTAATCTGATTTGGTTTATTAATCTGGTTGATCTGATTTGGTTTATTAATCTGGTAAGCTAATTTGGTTTATTCAATCTGGTTGATCTGATTTGGTTTATTCCATCTGGTTAAGCTAATTTGGTTTATCCATCTGGTTAATCGTGTTTGGTCTGTTTATCTGGTTTGGTTTATTTATCTGGTTAATCTAATTTGGTTTATTCAATCCGATTAATTTAATTTGGTTTATTTGACCCGGTTAACTTGATTTCCTTTGAAACTCGGTTAGGCACATCGTATCTCGCACAAGCTATGGACTCAAACACGGAAGCCACTAGCCTTAGCACTTCACTCACGTATCTCCGAGGTCTTCGCCGTCGATATCCACCCAGCAGCCAAGATCGGTAAAGGAATACTTCTCGATCACGCAACCGGAGTTGTCATAGGAGAAACAGCTGTCATAGGAAACAACGTTTCGATCCTCCACCACGTGACGCTCGGTGGAACAGGCAAAGCTTGTGGAGACAGACATCCCAAGATCGGTGACGGTTGTTTGATCGGAGCTGGAGCGACTATTCTTGGCAACGTCAAGATCGGAGCAGGAGCTAAAGTGGGCGCTGGGTCTGTTGTTCTGATCGACATCCCTCCACGAGCTACGGCGGTTGGGAATCCGGCGAGACTCGTCGGAGGGAAAGAGAAACCGACGATACATGATGAGGAGTGTCCTGGAGAATCGATGGATCACACTTCGTTTATCTCGGAGTGGTCAGACTACATTATTTGAAGTTATTACTGAGCTTTTGTTGTGTTGTGTGAATCAAGCTTGTCGTGATTTGTGTGAGATACACGTGATGAACTCTGTCTTTACTGAGAGATTTGTAGACTATTGGAATGCTCAGTGCTAAATAAGCATCTTTTCAACAAATTCATCAAGTACTCACCATGAAGATACTAAATAATTTTGAAAGATGGCTTAAATTGTTGCTGATTGGAAAGTACATATGTTTAGTTCTTCTCTTTCTGCAAACTATTTACTAATATATTCATTAACACTTGATTTATTTTTTCTTAAGTCAGTTAAAATATCATTGTTATTAATTCTTGTAATGAGTTTTATATTTGTTGATTATTCTTGTAATGGTAAAGTTAGATGCTCTCAGTTAAGTTGAGGGTGAAGAATATTAGAACTAAAATGAGAAATGGTCCATATACAATATGAATTTATTATTGAAGTGGATGACATATTCTGCATTTGTCCCATCACAAAAAATATTGTTACAATGTCACAACACCAGAACATTTTACATCTTAGAAAATGAATAATGAAACAACATTTGTGGCTTCTTAACAAGAAAGGTATCATGGCTGACTACAAAAGAATGTGTTATATAAGGATGGCTTCAAATGTCTTCTCCTCAAATCTCCCTAGTGTTTGCTCTATATCTACAAAACTAGACCAGTGAATCAGAAGTTGCACACACACACTTAAGCAGAGATTCGGGTTTTGATAGGCTTAAGCTTTAATCCCATGCTTTCAGGAGAGAGAAGCTCAGGTGAGATGCAAGAAGGGCTAAGAGGGCTTCTAGGGCTCTCTGTGAAACAAGATGGTCTATATAATCCATAACCCATCAAGAAATATTCCATTGGGACCAACATTGCATGTGGTTGCTCCTCTGTTACCATCGAACCACAAGCCTGAACCTGAAAAAAAATCCCAAGAAAGTAAACAATCATTAGTAGCGAGAAACCAAACCAAGATGTTTCTGTTATGTAAATAAAAAAAGGCTGAGGGATTTTGTTTCTCAAACCTCAACCAATGCACAGTATCCTCTATCCAAATTTGCTGCCATGTGAACAGCTTCTGAATAGAAGGGAGATTGGTCTCCTATAAATATAAGTGTCCTGCATTTTAGTTTCTTAAGTCCACTTGATATGTCAGGTCTCCTGCAACAGCATTAAGAAAGCTAAATATTTATCACCATGAATGCTACTGCTTAGACAAAGGATTTAAAGGTCTTTTTGTTGTCGTACCGATCAATGGCATCAAGAAACCGCATGACGTTTACACTTTGCCTCTCATCGAGCAGCTGAGGACATTACCAAAAGCAATGTCAATTACTTGATATACAGAGAGATCTATATATTTATGAATCGGGATAAAGTGTAGAACACTAACTCTTCTGCAAGCTTGTGCTATATCTGACTCTGGAATCTCCACGTTACCACGGACTTCCTGTTACAAGTAGAAGCAATTTTTTTTTTTTTTAAAACCAGTTTTAATTAGAGAAGAACTAGTAGTGCAACCAATGGTAGCTACTAGCTGCAGTTAACGCACCTTACTAAAATATCTTTGAAGCAAAAACTCCTTTACCACTCCACACATTCCGTAAAAATACAACAAATTTGAGACAACTCTGTTGTAAAACCATTCAGACCAAGACGGTGCCTTGCATAGTGGTGAGACAAGAATCAAACCGGCAACCCTTTCTCTATGTTTCATCTGAAAAGTTTTAAAACACAGAACAGATAAGATAAAAAACACAATGTCAAAAGGACTGTGAGTAAGAGTAAAGGTAAAAAACAGGAACTTACAGCGAATAACGTGAGGATGTAAGCACCTGCAGTCACTCCCATACACATCACAGCACCAAGGCTTAACAAAAAAAAACTTATGCGTCATTAAGTTAACATGTATGTAATAAACTTCAATAAGGGCTTCATTCAAAATCATTACCCAAAGAAGTTGAGAACTTCAAGGATCTGATCAGCCAAATCTTCAGCAGAAGGGACTGAATCAGTAGGATAAATCGGAGCAGCTCCTAACTGCAAGAACTCTTGGTGGAAAATGCAAGAAATCATGTGAGTAATCACACAAGCAAAGAAAATGGTGAATTAAATCACTTAAAAAGAGAAACTAAAATATGGACCTCATGGCCAGGTGGACTAATATGATACACACAGAAGTTATGTAACAGCAAGGAGGCTGCTTCAGGGCAAAAGAACAATCCTTGGAAGCATGACATATCTGAAAGAAGAAGCAACAAATCAGCAAAACAGACACTAGTGGCTGTAAAGATTCTTTAAGACTTACGGTTAAGGGCCAGATCAGGATAAGTAATCAATGCTGGCTTTTCTTGATCTCCATAGACAATGACGGACACAACACCACATGCTGTTTTCACACGATGCTCCTGAACACAAGAAACCAGTAAGTTTTTAAACAAAAGCAACACTCACAATGCATCATGAAAACCATCAGAAAACTTTTTAACTAAACATCATCTCTCATTACCATTTTCTTGTCCTTAGTTTTATTACATGTGTTTGTTTATTTATCTTCAGTAAACAAATTGTATACTAAAGCTAGGAATATGACAACTTACTTTAGGTGGGAAATAATTAATGAGTACAAAACACAATAATGAATAACACAAAATGAGAATCTCTGTTAGAGGTTTACCATGTGCAAGCCCTTCTACTTTTAAGGGGAAAAGAAGAGAATCAAAACTTCATCATCATCCAAAGGATGGCCTAATTCTAATCATTGTAAAAAAAAATTTTATTAAAAAGAAAAGAGAATGACAGTGTAAAAGAGATGGAAGAGTAATGAGTGTTAAGGACATAATAAAGAAGGATTAGTCTTAAAATCTTTGAATAAACAAAGTGTCAAAGGTAGACAAAAACAGCTGGAGTATTCTTTTATTTAATTATAAGAAAAAAGAAGAAGAATCAAAAGGCAATAAGACAAGAATAAGGAATAGTACAAAAGAAGATATCTTTTGAGTAGAGCAGAAGATCCCAAGAATAATCTAATCTACACGAAATTTCACAAATCCACAAGCAAAGAATTCTCCAATAATTGTTTTTTTTTAATAGAAGCTTTCTATTCTCAAAATGTGTAAAATAGGCAATCAAGAAGATGAAATTTATTACTGTAAATCAATTTGAATCTCTAATATAACCATACATTTCTCCAAATCTCCAGAAGCATGATTCGGATCCGATTTGAAGAAACCATAATAATTTGCAGTAATAACCGAAACAAATTCAAGAAAAAAAAGGAAGGTAAAAAGAATGAACCAACCTTGCCACCGAGATAGATGGTTCCAACGTCGACGGAAACAGAGACGTTTGACTCAGCCATTGGCAACAAAAGCTCCTCTGTTTCCGTCGTCGTCTTATTAACCGCAGGGGATAATAACAAGAGGAGCGGAGCTCTGTTATTTCTCTTCCTCCTCTCAAATGTTTTGGCCTTTTTTTTAGCTTATATACAAAAGCAAATTCCTTCTCTCTCTCCTAAGACTTCTCTGGAAAATTAACCGATTTTTAGTTTTTTTTTTCTTCGTTTATTCTCTCTCTCTCTCTGTTTAAATTTTTAGCGGTGATTTCTCCATTGACGACGGTGGTGGTAACATGACACTTGAACAGTCAAATACCCAAAAAAAAGAAACATTTTTATTTTATTTTGACTAAATATTAAACCAGTTCGACTATTACAATTACAAAAACTAACTTGGACTCTCAATTTTAAAAGAAATCATTTTTTAGGAGAACAATGGAGTTGAAAAAGCACCTTAAATCAAACTTGAATAAAAATCAAACTTAAATGTATTAACATTCAAATCTGATAGTGTAATCGAAACTAAAAATCTGGTATAACCGAACTAAACAGAATCGATTTTTTGTTTTTAAAAAAAGCAAGTCTAGTTTGAACAAGTTGACTTTTTCTAAAATTAGGCACCATTTTGACTTTCAGTCTAGCTTCCACATTGTGAGAACAAATATACATATCTCTTGCTAGTTGCTATGAATAATTCTGCAATTCTCCCACACGGTATATTTTTTAATCTAAAAAAAAAACACAATGATTTGGATTAAAGAGAAAAAAGAAGGGGCGTTCCGAGAATCGAACTCGGGACCTCTCGCACCCAAAGCGAGAATCATACCACTAGACCAAACGCCCAGTTGTTTTAATTACACAATATATATTTACTGAAACAAAATTAGCTTCTATTTATGGGCCGTTAACGGGCTTTGGTTATTTGTTTTGATAGGATCGATCATATGCTAGTCTATTTCTCCGTCTGCTGCTTCTCTCTCTCTCTCGAGAAGAGTTAACACATAAAAATCCCTAAAAGCTTAGTAACATCGCTCGCTCTCTCTCCACATTTCCATTAAACCCTCCAATTTTTCCCGCCTTTGTCTTGACTCTCTTCCCGCCTTACACTCCCCCCATGTCTCAGAAGCATCAATCATCCGCCGCCGCCCCAGGTTCCGAGCCTAAGAAGCGTCGCCGCGTCGGATTCTCCCCCGCCGGTGAGCCGTTACTTCTTCTCCTATTTCCATTTCCGTTGTTTTACTTCTCGTAAGCTCCGCTCTTCGTACCTTTTCTTCTAATCTGGCAAGTTTGTGTTCTTAACAGATACTGGCGTGGAGGCTAACGAGTGCATCAAAATCTATCTCGGTACGTATCCGATTACGAAATTAGGGTTCCTGTTTTCCCCTCTTTGGTGAAATCAGTTCATATGTGTTGTTGAAATTCATTTTTAAAAAAACGTCATGAGATGAATTGTATGTGTGATTGCCACGTGTCAGTGACTCAGTACACATAATTGATAGCTATGAAAATGTTGTTGAACGTTGTAGAGAAGATGTGTGTGTGCTCAATGAGTGTTATAAGTAGTATTCTCTGTAGAGAGTTTTTCTTGGGGTTGTTGTGATATTATTATTTTTGACTTTCCCTTTTGGTGGTTTGGTTGATTTTGTAGTTTCGAGCAAGGAGGAAGTTGGATCTCCTGATGTATCATGTGTTGCTCCTGTTGACCTGAACGATTTTTTTGATGGAGATGGGAAGATATATGGTTACCAAGGTTTGAAGGTACTTTTCTTTTCTTTCTTCCAAGTTTTTTTTTTGTTTTTTGGTTTCTCATTGTTGTGGTTTTGATATAAGAAGGTTTGATGTTGGTTTCATTTGTTTTAGATCAATGTGTGGATCAATAGCATCTCATTTCATTCATATGCTGATATTACGTACCAGAGCACAACCAATGTAAGTCTTAATCCATTGGACTGTTTATAAAAATAGTGGCTATTAGGATGAAATCCACATCATTTCCTATTATTTTTTGTTGTTTCAAGGGGGACAAAGGCATTACGGACCTCAAGTCTGGTTTACAGGTACTAATCAACTTCTATGTCTTATCTTATCTCATGCCTCACTCAACATTTTTTTTGTTTCTATTTTTCTTATGATTGGCTACTTCACTCCACCCCAGAACATATTTGCTGAGACAATTGTTCATAGCAAGGATGAATTTCTGCAAACTTTTTCGACAGAAAGAGATTTTATCAGGTGCAACTACTGCTGCTTTCTCTCGAACTTCTACCTCTATTCTTAAGATAAATTTGGAGTCGTTGAATTTTTAACTTTGTCATTACTTGTTTTAGAAATATGGTCTCAAACGGAGAGGTAATACATTCCGGAGTAATAGATGGAAGCAGCATTAATGCTCAAGTGACTCCTTCAGATCTCCAGGTAATTTTGCGCTACTTGTTTCATCTTATAATTATTAGTGGAACATATTAGTTTGAGATGGTTTTATCAGCAGTGGAAACTGCAAATTTGTTTATGAAAGAACATATAATTGTCGATTTCCCTCAGGTTTTACGGATGGAGATTGATTCTCCAAATGCTGGACTCCTCTATAGCCGATTGGTTCCCCTTGTGCTTCTTTTTGTAGATGGTAATCACACACCTTGCTCTTTGATGGCATCTCGAATGTTTATTGTCTCTCTTGTTAGTATATTAACCAGACGTTGGTCCATTATATCAGGAAGCAACCCCATTGATGTCACTGACCCTGACTGGCATTTATATCTCTTAATTCAAAAGAAAGAGGACAAAGAAGAGCAGCCTTTGTATCAAATTGTGGGCTTTACTGCTATTTATAAGTTCTATCGTTATCCCGACAGGTTAAGGATGCGACTCAGCCAGGTAATAATAATATATGATCTCAGTTCTTCTTACATTCTTTTCTATATGACACTTCTTGGTTCTTGATTCCAGATCCTGGTCCTACCTTCCTTCCAAGGAAAAGGATTTGGAAGCTATCTCATGGAGGTTGTAAACAAAATGGCCGTAGCAGAAAACGCTTACGATCTGACAGTGGAAGAGCCATCCGAAAAGTTCCAACACATCCGCACTTGCATAGACATAATCCGCTTGCTCGCTTTCGATCCAATCAAACCAGCCATAAGCTCAGCTGTTGAGACTCTCACAAAAGGCAAGCTATCGAAGAAAGCTCAGATACCTCGATTCACTCCACCTTCGAATGCCATCGAGCAGGTCCGTGAAGCTCTGAAGATCAACAAGAAACAGTTCCTCAAATGCTGGGAGATCTTGATATATCTCGCGCTTGATCCTGTCGACAAATACATGGAGGATTACACGTGTGTCATCACGAACCATGTGAGAACCGACATTCTTGGAAAAGATATAGAGACTCCAAAGAAACAGGTGGTGGATGTTCCGACAACGTTTGAAGCTGAAGCGTCGTTTGTGGTTTTCAAGTGTGTGAATGGAGAAGAAGGTAATAATAGCAACAATGTTCAAGTGGAGGAAAACAAACCGGATCAAGAGCAGCAGTTGAAGCAATTGGTTGAAGAAAGGATTCGTGAGATCAAGTTGGTTGCTGAGAAAGTCTCTAGGAAGGTGAGAATCTGATTCGAATAAAAACACTTTTGTGAGAGATATTTAGCAGAAGCTTTTTTTTGTTGAGTAAGAAGACAATCTGTTTGTATTCGCTTTGTACCGGTTTGTTACGGAGGTTTGAGTAAACAAATGTAGTTCCGGTTAAGCGGTTTCGTCTGGTTATGAGATTAGTAGCACGATTTACATTGATACCCGTAATTTTCGGTTCAGTGCAATCAGAACCGGCTTAAACCAAGGGTATCAAATAACTTAAGTGTTACTGTAGTCAACTCAAGTGTAGCGGTTGAGTTTGTATATTGGGCCTCTTGAATGGGCTTAATGCCAACGCTAATGGCACAAGCAGACAGCCCAGTAAAGCCCAAAAGTAATCTAGGTTAAGTTCAGTGTAGTAGCATGTATAAAGCTTACTTCACCTCCTTCGGCGCCTTTCTGTCTGTCTACGTTCTTCGAGCCGCAAAGGTACTCTCTCTCTCTCTCTCTCTCTATCTCTACCTCAACTCTACGTTCTTTGAATCGTTATTATCCAGCAGTGAACAGATCTTTTTGATATCTTTCATGAGAATCTACTTATAAGTTGTCATTGCTAGGTAAGAGTTTGAAGTACAACACAGACAAAGAGAAGATGTCTGAGAAAAAGGGAAGGAAAGAGGAAGTGGTGACCAGAGAGTACACCATCAACCTCCACAGACGCCTCCACAGCTGGTTAGCTTTCTTAAAAACATTAACTGTTCTTGTTTTATCTGCTTAATTGTTCAATTTCATGGTTTTGTAATGAAAATGTACGCCTCTTTCCGACATATTATAGTAGCAAGCTTCTTGTGCTTATTGTAGGTTATTTAACTAGTCTCTCACGATTATATCTTTCTGTGTGTTAAGTCCCATATGTTTAGGGCTTAAAATGAATATTTTTGAAATTCAGTATATTCATAGAGAAATGTAGTAGTTGCGAGCTTCTTAGGGGCTTGCTTTTTGCTTTATGATTTAATATTCCATGTGTTCAATCCTGGTTTCAGCTCTTATTGCTGTTTTGGTGTTTCTTGACCATAATAAATCAAACGAACACTAAATCTTAGTTATGGTTGGATCAAATTTATCGAAACACGCAAGGTTGTGAAATAAAAATGTGAACTTCATTTTTAAGACTAGGTAGTATATATATGGAGCTGATTGTTACCCTTGTTATAAGAGTTAAGGTCCACTGCTAATATGTATTTAATTTTATTAACAGCACCTTCAAGAAGAAGGCACCAAAGGCCATCAAGGAGATCAGGAAGTTCGCAGAGAAAGCCATGGGGACAAAGGACGTTAGAGTAGACGTGAAGTTGAACAAGCAGATTTGGAGCAGAGGAATCAGAGGTCCTCCAAGGAGGATCAGGGTCCGTGTTGCGCGTAAGAGAAACGACGATGAAGACGCAAAGGAAGAGTTTTTCTCACTTGTCACTGTTGCTGAAATCCCTGCTGAAGGACTAAGTGGACTCGGCACTAAGGTCATCGATGAGGAGGATTGAGAAGAGACTAGTCTGTTACTTAGACAAGTTTTGGTGTTTTTCTTTTAATTTCTTGTTGTCTTTTTCATTCAAAAATTTACAGATGCAGTTTATTGGAAAGACTCATTTTCTAGACCTTGCTATGAATGTCTTTTATCTACTCGATTTTCATTTCTAAGATGGTTCTTAGAAATCATCGAGGTGGATCTGAATTGTTTATGGCTTTACGCAATCAATTGAACCATTCGTTTCGTTATTCATATAAACGTGAAATGAAATGAGTTTTTTTTGTTATTCAAGTCTCAAGATACGTTCAAGGACATGTCCGAGCCAACAACTGCTTCACTGTTCCGTAAAGAAGCAAAAACGGAAGGAGTCGAAAATAAGTTTCGAACGAAGACATTCATCATGCTAGCTCTGGTTTAGAGCGGGTCTTTACAAAAGGTAAAAACGTCGACAGCAGGATTCGAACCTGCGCGGGCAAAGCCCAATTGATTTCGAGTCAATCTCCTTAACCACTCGGACATATCGACTTCTTGTTTTAATCTGTCCTTTGATTTTGTATAGCACTGACGTGACCTTAATTAGAAAAATAATTCAAGGTTCTGCGATGCGAACCATCTTGTTGGAGTATATCCCGATATACTCGGTTTAGTTGTTAGTTGTTAAGTATATTCTTAGTATCTTGTTGGCTAAGATTGTGTAGTTGAGATATTATCTCGTCGTAGTTGTATATAACGATGTAACCTCTCCTTTGGCAATACACAGAAATATTTCCATCTCTCTCTGTTCCATTACATGGTATCAGAGCTTGAATTTTTTTTTCTCTCTAAACATTGAAACGATTTGAAAATGTCAGATGATTCATCCCCTACTGGTGTGAATGTCACGAACCCGATAACGACGGTAGTGAGGAGAAAGATTTCTCCATATGACTTGACTTCTCAGGATAATCCTGGCGCCGTAATCTCGCATCC
Organism: Eruca vesicaria subsp. sativa; assembly: GCA_932364175.1. Classification (NCBI taxonomy): domain Eukaryota; kingdom Viridiplantae; phylum Streptophyta; class Magnoliopsida; order Brassicales; family Brassicaceae; genus Eruca; species Eruca vesicaria. Next base: position 167,854 of record CAKOAT010469598.1, read on the forward strand.
CCTTCTCAAAGGAACCAACTATGATGAATGGGCATGTGGGATCAAAACGGCGTTGTGCTCTCGCAAGAAGTTTGGGTTCCTTGATGGTACTATCAAGAGACCAGAAGAAGGATCTGCCGACTTGGAAGATTGGTGGACGATCCAGGCGCTCCTCGTGTCTTGGATCAAGATGACGATTGAACCATCTCTGCGTTCGACAATATCACACAGAGATATTGCCCAAGATCTATGGGAACACCTGAAGCGACGATTCTCGGTGCTGAGCGGACCACGGATCCAACAGATTAAAGCGGAACTGGCTTGCTGTAAGCAGAGAGGACTTGCGATTGAATCCTACTTTGGTAAGCTCAATCGTATTTGGGACAACATGGCGACACATCGACCTCTTCGTGTGTGCAAATGTGGCAATTGCACCTGTGATCTTGGAAGTCTCCAAGAGAAAGACCGTGAAGAAGACAAGGTGCATCAGTTTCTCTATGGACTTGACGATGCCTATTACCAAACCGTGCGCTCCAGCTTGGTTTCTCGAACACCTCTCCAAGCAATGGAAGAAGTGTATAACATTGTAAGACAAGAGGAGGACTTAAGGGCTGCACACAAATTAGAGGAGGAAGCTTCGGCGCCGGCTGTGACAGCTTTTGCGGTTCAATCCAAAGGGAAGGGCCGTGGTGATGAAGCCTCCAAGACTGCGCTCTGTAAGCTGTGCAACCGTACAGGACACAGTTCCGATAATTGCTTTGCCGTGATAGGCTATCCAGAGTGGTGGGGTGATCGACCACGAGCACGCTCGACGCAAGGGAGAACCCGTGGTGGCTCATCTTCTACGACTGCTGGAAGAGGACGGGGATCCAACGCGTATGCTGCTCAGGCTGGAACATCGCAACAGACAGAACAGGCCAGCTATGTCGTCACAGACAAGGATCGTGATGGTGTGACAGGTCTAACTGATGTTCAATGGAGGAACATAATGAACATTCTTAACGCAAACAAGACCTCAACGTCTGATAACTTGACTGGTACGTTTACTAATCCTTCTTGGATAATGGATAATGAACATTCTTAATGAACATTCGCGTGTTTGGCAGTTTGTGTTATGCTCACAATCAGTCAACGTCCGGAGACAAGTTCGCCGAAAGAAGCAAACGTTGCGTTTTCACAGGTTACCCCTATGGCAAGAAAGGTTGGAAATTGTTTGACTTGGAGAAACAAGAATTTTTGGTATCTCGGGATGTTGTCTTTTGTGAAGACAAGTTCCCGTATCGATCTAATATTGCAACCGCGACGGCTACGACACAACAACGCTTGTGGGAACCGTTATCGGAGATTGTAGCTTCAGACGACGATGAAGCTCTTGTTCCTCTCCAACGAGAAAACACATCTTCTGGGCCATCAATGGTGGCAAGCCCATTACCTACTGGGCCGAATACTATTCCTCAAACTGGGCAGGCCCATAATACTTCACCAGTATCGCCACCACCACTGCCTCCTGTTGAAGCAATCGAAGATCCGGCGCCCGAACCTCAATTAGGACGCGGTCTTCGGAAGAGAATCCCACCGGTCACTTTGAAGAACTATGTTACGAATTCAGCTCAAACCCGAAACCTTCGGAGCAAGTCAGGCACCGTTGAATCCCTTTATCCGATCTCCAAATGTTTTAGCTTCGGTCGATTTTCTTCAAGCCATACAGCTTATCAGGTATCGACAAGCAAGATCACTACACCGAGAACATACAAAGAAGCTTTTAAAGACAAACGGTTTCGAGATGCGATGGGAAGAGAGGTTACAGCTCTAGAAGAGAGCCATACTTACGACATCGTTGATCTACCTCCGGGCAAGCGCGCTATTGGATGTAAGTGGGTCTACACGATTAAATATCGTGCTGATGGAACAATAGAGAGATTCAAGGCACGGCTGGTTGTTCTTGGAAACAAGCAAATCGAAGGTGTCGATTACAAGGAGACATTTGCTCCTGTTGCAAAAATGAGAACTGTTCGAATGTTCTTGGATGTAGCGACGAAGCGAGGTTGGGATGTTCATCAGATGGATGTCCATAACGCCTTCTTGCACGGCGATCTTACGGAGGAGGTATACATGAAGTTACCTCCTGGTTTTCACTCTACAGATTCGACGAAGGTATGCCGTCTTCGAAAATCTTTATACGGTCTTCGCCAAGCTCCACGCTGCTGGTTTGCGAAGTTGACGACGGCACTAAAGAGCTATGGTTTTGAGCAGTGCCGTTCTGATTATTCATTGTTCACTTACGTCAAAGGTACAACTCAGTTACAGATTTTGATCTACGTTGATGATCTGATAATTACAGGCAATCAACCAGAAGCGGTTAAGTTCTTCAAAACATATCTCTCATCATGTTTTAAGATGAAGGATCTGGGTCTCTTGAAATATTTTTTGGGAATAGAAGTTGCAAGAAGCAAGACAGGGATGTATTTGAGTCAGCGAAAGTATGCGCTAGAGATCATTGAGGACACTGGTTTATTAAACTCAAAGCCGGCTTTGTTTCCTGTTGAACAAAACCATAAGTTGGCGTTATCAGAAGCACCACTTATGTTTGATCCTGCCAAGTACAGACGGTTGATTGGCAGATTAATCTATCTTGGAGTTACACGTCCCGACTTAGCATACTCAGTACACGTGCTATCTCAGTTCATGCAAGCTCCCAGAGAAGAACATTGGAATGCAGCGTTACGGGTGGTTCGATATCTCAAAGGTAGTCCGGGGCAGGGAATATTGTTAAGAGCAGATGACAATCTACAGATCACTGGCTGGACAGACTCCGATTGGGCATCCTGTCCACTTACTAGACGAAGCACGACAGGCTACTTTGTTCAACTTGGCAGCTCCCCAATTTCTTGGAAAACGAAGAAGCAACAGACGGTGAGCTTGTCCTCGGCAGAAGCGGAGTACCGGGCTATGGCATACCTCACAAAGGAGCTCATATGGTTGAAACGAATTCTACAAGCTCTTGGTGTTCAACATGATCAACCGATGGGTTTGCGATGTGATAGTAAGGCGGCTTTACATATAAGTAACAATCCTGTTTTTCATGAAAGAACAAAACATATAGAGTTGGATTGTCATTTTGTTAGAGATGAGATTACGGCTGGAACTATTGCAACCTCACACGTCATGAGTAAGGCACAATTGGCGGACATCTTTACTAAAGCTTTGGGGAAACAAGAGTTCGAAGACTTCAAAGTCAAGTTGGGCATACTAGACTTGTGTGCTCCAACTTGAGGGAGGGTGTTGGAGTATATCCCGATATACTCGGTTTAGTTGTTAGTTGTTAAGTATATTCTTAGTATCTTGTTGGCTAAGATTGTGTAGTTGAGATATTATCTCGTCGTAGTTGTATATAACGATGTAACCTCTCCTTTGGCAATACACAGAAATATTTCCATCTCTCTCTTCCATTACACATCTCCTTGCCTTTGTTATCTAATTCGGTAAATACATTATCCAGTTCGTGATACTTAATTTCTGCAGATAACCGAACAAAACCAGTGTCGTATATCAAAGTAAAATATCTAAATCATTCACTAAGCAACGTCCTGTATAATGTAAGATTTTATAAAAAAAACATAAAAATGAGTTTGGGGGCAAAGTAATAAACTTAAAGATCAGCTCTTCCAGGATAGCGAGGGAAGGGAATAACGTCTCTGATGTTGTCCATTCCTGTCGCAAACAGAACCATACGTTCGAATCCAAGTCCGAATCCTGAATGCTTCGCTGTTCCGTACCGTCTCAAGTCCAAGTACCACTCGTATGGCTCCACTGGTAGTCCCATCTCCTCAATTCTGTTAACACAAAAAACACAATCAAAGATAAGAGTTCGAAAAAAACACAGCCAATATTGAACAATGTGGTTTCACTTTCCCCAACCTTTCCATGATGACGTCTATCCTTTCTTCCCTTTGGCTTCCACCAATGAGTTCTCCAACCTAATTGAAAAGAAACCATTCATGTGTATACTCTTCCATGATTAAAGAATTCAACTTTAAAAAGAGCTTTATTTACCTTTGGAACGAGGACATCCATGGCAGCCACTGTCTTCCCATC
>CAKOAT010469598.1:172027-211358 GCA_932364175.1 Eruca vesicaria subsp. sativa
AAAAAAAAAAAAAAAAAAAACCTTTCGTGCTCAGATGCTAAGTCGATTCCCCACTCCACAGGGTTCTCAAACTTCTTCCCTTTAGCCACAGCTTCCTCAAGCAGTTCTATCGCTTTGGTGTACGTTAAACGACCAAACGGAGTCGATGCAACAAGTTTCAGCCTATCAATACACCCTTTATCGAAGTTCTTAGCCATGAGTTCCATGTCATCATAACGTTTCTCAAGCAGCCACTTGCACATGTATCTCACATACGCCTCTGCGCAGTTCATATCATCCTCTAGATCAGCAAAAGCTAACTCAGGCTCAACCATCCAGAACTCAGCAAGATGCCTCGAGGTATGAGAGTTCTCTGCCCGGAAAGTAGGTCCAAATGTGTACACATCGCTAAGACCACAAGCGTAAGTCTCCACTTGTAACTGACCAGATACTGTTAAGAAAGCTTGACGACCGAAGAAATCTTGTGAATAATCAATCTTTCCATCGACTTTAGGTAATCCGGGTTTGAGCCTTGACCTCTCTTCAGTCCTAGCTAAACTCACTTTTGCTTCATTGAGTTCAGAAACGGAAGCGGTGATCTCTTCCTTGCTTGCTTTAGCAGCTTTGAGTTGCGCTACAGCTTCACCTCTCGCCTTGACAACGAGTCTAGCGGCTTCTACGTCGGCCTCGGTAGGTGGAGGGTTCTCAATGAGATCCCTCTCCAGCTTCTCGGTATGGTTGATCAGAGTGGTTACTTGGAACATCTCTCCAGCACCTTCGCAGTCACTTGTTGTGATGATTGGAGTTTGAATGTATAGGAAACCTTCTTCGTCAAAGAATGTGTGGGTCGCAATAGCAAGTGCGTGTCTAATTCTTGCAATTGCAGAGATCTGAAACCACAGGGAAACAAAAACGGAACAATCCACTTTAAACCTAACTTCCTGATCAAGTAATCATTTTTCGTTTAAGTCTGTAAAGAATCTCAATAACTAAACCAAACCCAAGCACAGTTTCAATCAAAAGAATTGACCTTTATACCACACGGAAACAATAACAGGAGACTCAATTTAAACTTAATTCAAATCAAATAACTTCTGTTCAAGTAATCATTTTTCTATTAACTCTGTACATAATATCAATAACTAAACCAAACCCAAGAACAGATTCAATCAAAAGAATTGAACTTTATACCACATGTAAACAATAACAAAAGACTCGATTTAAACCTAATTGAAGTCAAATAACTTTCTGATCAAGTAATCATTTTCGCTTAAAGAGGATCTCGCAATTGCTGAGATATGAAACCACAGGCACTCAAAACCTAATTGAAATCAAATAACTTCATGATCAAGTAATCACTTTCTCCTAAGGCTGCAAACAATCTATAATCATCATCGTCACTGAGGCAAACAAAAACAGGACACTCCACTCATACCTAATAAAAATCAAATAATTTACTGATCAAATAATAGTTTTCGATTAGGACTGTAAAAGAATCTGCAATCATCTTCACTAAAGCTAACCTAGACTAGTCTCAATACCTAAACCAAACCCATGAACACTCCACTCCACTCTACTCTACTCCTAACTTTCTGATCAAGTAATCATTTTTTATTAAGTCTGTACATTACCCCAACAACTAAACCCTAAACCCATAAGCAGAAGACTCCACTAAACCCTAACTTTCTAATCAAGTAATCATTTCCCAATCAACTCAACACATAATCTCAATAACTAAACAACCCCAATCAAAAGAATCAAACTTTATTACCGAATTGGTCCTAGCACGAAGATGAGGAAACTCTCTCAACCTCTCAAGAGTCAACTTCGTCTTCGGAATCGGATACGTGGCAGTATCCACCACCCCAACATCAACCACCTCCACAACACTAAGCTCAACCTTCTGCTTCGTCCCTTTGCCTTCCGGAGGAATCTTCAAACACCCTTCAACAGTCACACAAGTCCCCGTCGCAACCAGCTTCGATAAATCCGAAACCGAAGCGTCCACCATAACCTGGAGATTCGCTGGACACGACCCATCGTTCACCTCGAGGAATGCGAAAGACCCTTTTCCTTGCTCCCTTCCGGTTTTCACCCACCCGCTGATTCGGACTTTCTGACCCGCGAGCCCGGCTCCTCCGTCGGGTCGGGTTAGGATCGACCGGATTCGGACTCGATCTGAGAAACGAGCTTTTTGTAGTGTTGAAGATGAGGATAAGGTTACGGCGGAGAATTGATCTGCCGGTGGAGGAATCTCGTCGCACATTTTGGTTATCTCTGAGTGTGTGTTTTTTGGGGCGGTGGAGATAAAACCCTAAAATTGGGTGAAGCAGGAGCTTTGGAGGGGTATAATTGGAAATTCACACCCCAGGTGGTGTGATTTTGTAATTTTTTAGCGTAACAGTTATTTTAATCATCTTTCCAAGTCAATGTAAATATTCTTAAGGTTGTCAGATTATTATAGTTTTTTTTTTTTTTTTTGAGAAAGGGCGGGGCCGCGGGGGAGGGGGGCTATCAGATAGTTGACATTGCCGTCCCCGATGTTTACATAAATTAGTTTTTTTCTTTTTTTTTGGGCAAACATAAATTAGTTTTTGTAAACATGTTTGAACACAAATATATAAACATGCATAAGATGATGTCCTGTAAAATATAAACTAGTTGCAGTTTAGAATTCAGCGATTAAATGTTGAAATAAAATAACGATGAACATGTTGAAAAGTAGGAAAAGTCACCACACTATGGGAACACAAGACTTAAACTCAGAATAAGAAATCAGAATTTATGTTTCTCTTACCATTTGACAATAATCATTTCTACAGATATGGACCTAAATATTTTTAATAATTGGTGATTTAAGGACATCTCCAAACATTACACCAAAGTAATATTCTATATTATTTAATATTTTTATTTTAAATATTTTTTATAATTGATAAATAACTGTTTATCACATTTACATATTATAATATATTATCATTTTTCTTTTTTGTAATTTAAGTTAATAAATTGATACATTTATATTTTCTAAATAATATTATACTATAAATTACAAACTATTAATTATGAAAGCACATAACAGAATAATATATTTATTTAATAAAAAAATTATTAGCTAGTAGTACAAGTTTAATTATATTAAAAATAAAAACTAAAAAATTATTTTAGTATTTGATTAATTTGATAGTACTACATAAAGTTTTAAATATATATTTACTAGGTAATATTATAAATTATTAATTACTGATTAAATATAACTTAAATAAAGATTATAGTTGATATTTTAAAATAAAAATATATTACAATCATTTAGTGATTTTTACTTGAAAATAAAATAACAATTTCTGTAATAATAATTAAGAATACAAATAATATACTATATTCAAATACAGCTACAAAATTGATTAATAATAATTATTATTATATTATATTATTGAATGAAACATAATAAAATATTTATATTCAATATTTGGTGTGATAAATAGTGTTACACCACTATACACCATTAATAATAATTATTATATTATATGATTAATAAATAATAATTATTATATTATATTATTGATGTTTTGGTGTTTTATTGGAGTTGGCATAAAGAGATTTATAGAAAAGACGATTCGTTTTTATTTTTGATAAATTCTAATTTATTTGGGATTTTATATTATATAAAGAAATAAACTATTTTATTGAATTTTATTTTATTATTACTTTATATAATATAAACTTGGATGTAATAATTTAGATTGATAATATTGTTTTGTACAATGTAACTGTTCGCATATCTCAAATTTTAACATTTATTGAATTTTTAACAAATAATATAAAAATTTATAAAATAACTGAAATAAATTGGTAGCAATTAAAAATATAACAAAATTTGTTATAATTAAAACCATACATAAATCATAGAGTTGGCTTACCGGGGCAAATAAATTTGAATTGGCTTTTTATTCATGTGCATTACAGTTGATTTCTGATCTAGTTCTTTTGGATAGAAAATATTTAGACCCATATATATGTATTCATAAAACTTTGTTTGGGTTCTACTCGAGTTTGTTTAATCAACTCTAGTTCAAAATTTTGAATTGAAAACAACAAATACATCATTTGAAATACAAAATCATTATTAAAATTGTTAAAGAAACTAGTTAAATACCATGGTAAACATCCCATATGAGGGAGACTATACTCTAAAGAAAGCAAACCAAAAAAACATCAATGAATTTGAATAAACATAGTAGGTTAAAACAAACCAAATCTATCCGGAATGAAAGAATCAAACCAAAAAATGAGATCTAATTTAGGTTTAGATCTTATCGATTGTCTTATATCTTTAGAACGGAAAATCAAAATCAAATCAGAACCAAGTTCGTATTTCTATAATATAGTTTACATATCTATAATTATTAATTATATATAGTTTAGAAACAATCAAATAATTTTAAAATAATATTTATAAACTGAATAACTAAATTGCTTTTTGTCCGAAATATAAAAAAAAAACAGAATTATCCAAATATTATCCAAAAAACAGGGAAAAAAACTAATTTTCTGGTTTATAACCCGAATTAACCAAAACATTTGAACCGAATGAAATCCAAATTACCTCAGAAATTAATTATCTCAGATATTTAACATGTTTCCAACTTGTAGAATCAAATGCCAGGGATACTGTGAATAAATAAAAGACTCACCCATTATATCGTACCTGGGCGTCGTGACCACGTAACGTTGTATTCAATTATATTGTTTTTTTACTCTCTCAAGATATTAAAATTTAAGGATATTCAAGGTGTGTCTGGCCGTTGTCAAAAGTCAGCACCATGCCTCCATTGGACTTTCACATTTGCAAAATAATTTCCAAAGCATCACGATCATCGTATCGGTAAGAGAATGATACAAATTCTCTCTTATCATTAGAAGCATTTTGTTGTCATCTTCTTCTTGACTTTCCCTGCCAAAAGACATCCTCCGTCTGTTCTTCTTTTGGTCAACTCACTCTTGATCATTTATGGGCAAATCAAGATCCATGGTCAGACGCTTCTTGTTGGTGATCTTCCTACAGATCCTTGTTCAGGCTCATAGAGCAACATCAAAGACGACTACAGAGTTCCTTTTTCAAGGCTTTAATGGAAACAAATCAAAAATTCAATTAGATGGAGATTCAGCCATCACGCCCAACGGACTACTAAGACTCACCGAACGAAAGCCAGACCTTGCGGGAACTGCCTTTTACGATAAACCGGTTAGACTGCTCGACAATGACTCCACGGTTCGTTCTTTTAGCACTTCTTTCGTCTTTGTCATCATCCCTTCAAGCTCAAACAACGGCGGTTTCGGCTTTACATTTACACTATCTCCAACCCCAAACCGTCCCGACGCGGAGAACGCGCAGTACTTGGGCCTCCTCAACGAAGATAACGACGGTGATCCGGACAACCACGTATTCGCAGTGGAGTTCGACACGGTCCAAGGATACAAAGACAGCACAAACCGAATAGGCAACCACATCGGTCTAAATTTCAACAGCCTCTCTTCACAGGTCCAAGAACCCGTGGCTTACTACGACAAAGAAGGACACAAAGAAGATTTTCAACTCACGAGCGGCGAGCCAATCCAAGTCTTTATCGATTACAACGGACCAACCAAAAGGCTTACCCTCACTGTCTACCCGACCAGACTCGGATCCAAACCGACAATACCTCTCATCTCCCAAAGGGTTCCTAAACTAATAGAGATCGTGCAAGAAGAAATGTTTGTCGGATTCACCGCCGCCACAGGGGAGGAGATATCGAGTTCGCATTACGTGATGGGTTGGAGTTTCTCAACCGGTACGTCCCCAGCAACGACGCTCAACATCTCGGCCCTTCCTCGCCCGCCTCCGAATACGTCGAAGAAGGCCAGATTCAACAAAGAGGTCATCTCCCTAGTGGTGTCTTTAACGACTGTTGTAACGCTTATGTTAGTGTTATTGATTGTCTTGATAATATACAAACGGCGTTTGCAACAAGACGATGTTCTAGAGGATTGGGAACTCGATCATCCACACAGGTTTCGATATAAAGATCTACATACAGCTACGGATGGGTTCAATAAGAACAGGATCATAGGAACGGGAGGATTCGGAACTGTTTACAAAGGAATGATAACCACGTCATCATCCTCATCATCGTCAACATCATCATCAACATCTCCGTCTGGCGAAATCGCAGTCAAGAAGATAACTCCCAACAGCGTGCAAGGCATTCGAGAGTTCGTAGCCGAGATCGAGAGCTTAGGCCGTTTGCGTCATAAAAACCTAGTCAACCTTCAAGGATGGTGTAAACACGGAAACGATCTACTCCTAATTTACGATTATATCCCTAACGGAAGTCTAGACTCGCTTCTCTACAGTAAACCTAGGATAAGCGGCGCCGTTTTAACCTGGAAAGCGCGTTTTCAAATCGCGAAAGGAATCGCGTCTGGCTTACTCTACCTGCACGAGGAGTGGGAGAAGATCGTGATCCACCGAGACGTCAAACCTAGCAACGTCCTAATCGACGATCAGATGAACCCTAGGCTCGGCGATTTCGGACTCGCGAGGCTCCACGAGCGCGGATCCCTCTCCCACACCACCGTCGTCGTCGGAACGATCGGTTACATGGCGCCGGAGCTCACGCGGAACGGAAACTCCTCGTCCGCGTCGGACGTTTTCGCGTTCGGCGTCTTGCTGCTGGAGATCGTCTCCGGGAGGAAACCGACGGACTCCGGGAGCTTCTTCTTGGCCGATTGGGTTATGGAGTTGTATGTGAGCGGCGACGTGTTGCGTGCGGTGGATGCGAGGCTCGGATCTGGTTACGATGAGAGGGAGGCGAGGCTTGCTTTCTCCGTGGGGTTGTTGTGTTGCCATCCGAAAAGGGGATCGCGTCCGGCGATGAGGATGGTGTTGAGGTACTTGAATGGAGACGAGGAGGTTCCTGAGATTGAGGTGTACTCGCATTCTTCGAGGAGATACTCACTTCCTGATTTGAAAGAGTGATTTGGTTCTGGATTTTTAGTTTTTGTGTTTGGAAAATTAGTGTTATGGATTTATTTAATTAATGCAATTGTATTTTGAAATTTAAATAATTAAAAATTGATTGATACAGTGTTTATTTCTAATGTATATTAAATTGATCTAATTTTCATTTCAAAATCTCAAATGTAAATTTTTGTCAAATTTCAATTTATAGATTTTTTTCTCCATCAACGGAGACAATATTCATAGAACATGAAAATATAGTCATCTTGGCTAAAAGATATGAAGCAAAGAGAGCATATAAAAATAAGGGACAAATATCACATATAAACAAAGGTGAATTGGCTGAAAATACAAGAAGAATATAGTAATTAAAAAATTATCTAAATATTATGGAAAATAGTGGTGACGGAGGGAAAAAAATTGGAAAAAAATTAGGTATGAAGTGCAAATATGGTAAACGTTGTAGGTGTGGAGTACAAATATTCTATAAACAATTTATTACTTAAAAAAATTCTCTAAACTCAACGACTATCAAACTAAAAATTGAGAGGAAAGTTTGGGAGTTAAAGACCATAAACTCAACGACTACCTAAAAAGGCGCAGATAAAAATTTTGGTGGCACCGAAGGTGTGCAATACTAAGGATATGACTTTATGTTTTGTAGATGCAGCGTGGAATACTGGCACAAGTGGCGGAGGATTTGGCTGCATCTTCAAGGACACAGACGGTCGAACCCTTCATCAATCTTCCTCAAATCGCAGCAACGTCGGCTCTGCCTTGGTCGCAGAAGCTTTTGCGATTAAAGCTGGCTTGAAAGCAGCAAGGTCTCTGGGTTTGTACAATTTGATCATCCGATCAGACTCCAAATCCCTCATTATGGCCATCAATTCTAAGGAGAAAGTTGTGGAAATTCAAGGATTGCTATTTGATATCTCCCATCTTTGTAACTCCTTTTCCTCTGTTTCGTTTGTTTATGTTTCAAGAGTATACAATGGGGAAGCAGACACCTTGGCAAAGGCTGCTCTGTTTCACCTCACTAACTCTGTTTGATCCTTTTTTGAAGTAATGAATGGTTTGTTCAAAAAAAAAAAAGACCATAAACAATGATATGCATCTCGAGATTGAAACATCAACAAATGCAGAGTTAACAATTTTTAGTATGGCTAAATAGTCTTTGATTAGAATTTACAATATTTGAAGTATTTCTAATCTTCAACATTAAACACTCAACACTAAAACCATACAAAATAGTTGATGAAATTTAGAAAAAATAACAAATTCTATAACAAAAGAACCGGGATAATAAACGTCTGATAATACATGATCAACAGAATGAATAGGAATGTGAGACATAATCCATCAAGCCATATAGCTGAACATAAAAAGGATTTGAACATAAAGTTATAATTGTATAACACAATAAATGGACGTCTGATATGCATCTCGACATTGAAACATCAACAAATGCATAATTAGCAATTTTTAGTGCCATAGCCTTTGATTAAGGCTTTAATATTTGAAGTATTTATAAAACTTACAAAGTAGTTGATGAAACAGAGAAAAAAAACAAGTTGAAAATGGAATAATAAACATATAATAAAACCTGATCAACATAATTAATGGAAATGTGAGACATTAATCCATCAAGCTATCATAGCTAGACATAAAAAAGACTTGAAATCATAAAGTTATAATTGTATAACACAATAAATGGATTTCAAAATGCAATTAAAAGTCTCACCAAAGTAAGATCTAGAGACGAACTACAAGAGAATTCAAGATATCAAACCAAAGATATCAATAGATCCCTAAAATGTAAATTCGAGAATCTCTGATATAAAACCTGATTTAGTGGGAGAGGGGAGAGAAGAAAGAATCAATTGTTAGATCAACAAACACACATTAACAAACTTAATGAGTGGGAGATGAAAATATATGATTTGCTGAAAAAAGAAATGGTGAGAACTTGAATTAACACACCGGCAAAAAGATTAACTATACAACAGAAAATAAACTCTAAGAGGCAATGCTTGTGTCACCTACAGTTTCTACTATCTCTAGTTTACTAAGGTTTTCGATTTAAACTTGAGGTTTATATCCTCACCAGTCACCATGATCGAAATAAATTCAGACACTAAAATTAAAAATTATGTTACTACAATATAGCATTTTCAACACATTTATATATCAATATATAATTCAATTTTTTTTTTGTTGACAACTCATTTAGGTTTATATTCTAAAGTGTAAATTGCTACCTTTTTTATATTCTTATATATTTAGTGGAATAAATACTCAGATATTATTTTACAAAGACACAATTTTATTGGGCTTTATAGGCCTGAGACCCAATAGTCATTTTTACTATCGGTCCATACGTATAATCTCAGATTAAAATGTCGTTGTCGAGTATATAAATGTATATATGATCAGCGCGAAAACCCTAACTCTGGGATTACACACTAGTTTCAGCTTATTACAGCCGTCAGAAGAAACAGCAGAGAAGCTAATCAGCCATGGGTAATCCCCTCCCACAGAGCTTCTAGATTGTTGTCTCGCTATAGATTTAGTGGAAAAAAAAACAAATCGTTTCATTTGGTGAAATATATATAATTTTGCCTACGGATCTGTTAACGATGCCTTTTTATCGATCTCAGGAAAGGTACACGGATCTTTGGCACGTGCGGGTAAAGTGAGAGGACAGACACCGAAGGTAGCGAAGCAAGATAAGAAGAAGAAACCAAGAGGACGTGCTCACAAGCGTCTTCAGCACAATCGCCGTTTCGTTACCGCCGGTAATTTCTCCCATCCTTGTCCATAAGACTTAGCAAATTACTTTACTGATTTGGTTGAAATGAATTGAGATTACTCTAAATTGATACTAAAAATTTATGGATAAGTACTTTTGTTTATTGATTACATCTCTTTGGTTAGGAGATGACAATGTCTCATTGTTTGAAATGTTTTATTTTATTACATTGATTGTTATATGTTTGGTAATGGTTTTTTGCAGTTGTTGGTTTCGGTAAGAAGAGAGGACCCAACTCTTCTGAGAAGTAGAAAGATGGATAGATATGTCTGGAAAGAGAACTTCTCATATGGGCTTAGTTTGTAACCTTTTTTGAAAATCCTTTTCGTCTGTATTAGTCATGTTTCTTTGGTAAACTTTATATGTTTTGATTGCATGCTATGAAATACGATTTTAATTTTGAGTCTCATGATCAGCTTCCAACACAAACAAACCATGTTTAAAATCATTTAGTTTATATTCTGAGACTAATAACCCGACAAGGGTCTTTTATGGTTTGGAAATATGCAAACCAGATGATAAATACAAGTTGTAGTAAAACCAGACTGTGGTTTCAGAGTTCGTCACGAGAGCCTTTGTTTGAGTCTCTGAGGTATTGTACGGCCATCGATGCATGGATTGCAGCACCGTACGGAAGCGCATCTTCGTTGACTCTATAGAGCGATGAATGAAAAGACGCATAACTTTTTGTGTCATCTTGCATTCCAAGGAAGGAGAAATGGCCAGGGATTGCTTCTGCAAAGTTTGAGAAGTCTTCTCCTCCCATAAGAGGCGATGCTTCTACAAAGGACTCTTCACCCAACAAATCTTTCACCATGTTCTTGAACTGCTTGTGTAAGTTCATATCGTTCACTGTTGGTGGGACTGATTCTTTACCTTCTGGTGTTAGATTCACTGATGCATTGCACCTGTTAACTGTTGCTTGCATGGTTATAACCTAGAATCACAAGATGAAACAGTTTAAACCGGAAAATCTAAAAACAGGATCTTGAATCAAATCACCTCTTTGACTCTTTGTTGAAGCTGAGAAAATCCTTTAAAGGCTCGGAGAGTTCCTCCTATTGATGACATTGAAGGCATTACCTCCATGAACCTTAGAAACTGTAACCACCTACAGAACAATGAATTGTGTTAGAAGAAAAGCCAAGACCAAGTAGATGAGGTTTACGTACAAAAAAGAAATGGAACCTTTGAGTCCAAAGGATCAGTTTCACGTGAAACAAGATGTTGAAGACTTAGGACAACGCTTGAAGCTGCAATGACTGGATCTATGGTATGTTGTGGGATGGCGGCATGACCTCCTTTACCAGTTATTACAGCCTCGAAGAAGCCAGATCCAGCAAGTATGGAACCTGCAAGTGAAGCGGTTTTGCCAAGGGGAATCCAGTTGGCAAGATGAATCCCGAAAATGGCTTCGACGTGCTTTAAAGCTCCTTCTTCTATCATCTTCTTTGCTCCGGCGAAAACTTCTTCAGCTGGCTGGAAGATAAGCACCACAGTTCCCTAACAGAAACACAGACTCACAGAGTATTGGTTGTGCATATACATGTCCTAGGTTATGTTACTGATGAAAGCCAAAAGGGTAATATAGAAAGTGATTGTAAAACCTGCAAGTCGTGGCGATGTTCTTGAAGCATTTTGGCAGCACCAAGAAGCATAGCAACGTGACCATCGTGTCCACAAGCGTGCATTTTACCAGGAACTTTGCTCTTGTGCTCCCATTCCACAGCTTCCTAAATTCGAGTATCAATCAGATTTTATGTTATAGTTGTGAACTAAAAGAAGTGATTAAGACTATTCGAAGAATCAAACTGAACCAAACCGACAAAAATAAACAGGAATTTATAAATAGCTAAACAATTTTTATAATTTTGTATCTAAAATATTTGAATCAAAAACAGAATGATACCAATATAAATTATATTTAAACAAAAAATTACAAATTAGGTATTTCGTCCACTATATACATTTTATCATTACTTATTAATACATGCATTAATAATTAAAAGACTAAAAAGATAAACTATTATTAATTTATGACTTTTAATTATATAAAATTTAAAATTTTTACTTGATAAATATTTAGTTATATATTATCTATTTTTTAATTTTAAATTTTTACTAAAAGATTTTTCGGAAAAAAAAATATACATAGGAATTATTATTTTTCTTTATTTTTTTTTAATTTTAGATAATCCTTATTATTATTAAATAAAACCAAATTATACCTGAATTGTTTTAGGCTATTAAATAGTTTCTAATTTTATCATCTAAACCGACTTGATTCATGACTACTTAAACCGGTCTAAACCATTTTTTCAGTTTTTGGGTGAATCCTAAACTTTCTTATCCTATCCAGTATCCAAAATAACCGATCAAAATAGAGTACCTGCATAGGTAACGCATCCATATCAGCTCTAAGCGCGACAAAAGGCGCTTCTCCCGTGCCGATATAACCAACAACGCCGGTGACAGCGACTGGATACCTGAACTTAACTCCCAAGAGGTCCAGCTCCGACCTGATGAGTTTACTTGTCTCGAACTCCTCGAACCCCAGCTCCGGATTCTCGTGGAGTTTCCTTCTGATTCTAACCATCCAATCGAAAACTTCCGGACTCTTGGCGAGCTCAAGGAACTTCTTCGGGGTGATCAGAGAGGATTCAGATGAAACATGAAGTATAAGGAGAAGCTGGAAAGTCAAAGCGAAGAGCAAAAACTTGTTGATAGCCATGAGAGGAAGAAGACAGAAAATCTCTGAATCTTTATTGACTGATCAAGATGAGAGAGTATAAGACACTGACAAACTCATGATATTATTTCCATATAAAAAAATGTTTATTATTGATTGGATTAATTTCTATCCAAAATAAAGGAAAAAATAGTTGTTGGAGACTTTTGTATTATAGTAACATTTTAACATTGAACAGTGATTTAGTTTAATACAATTAGAGTTTTCAAACTCTCTTCGCCAACAAGTGATTTCGTCGACGTTGAAGAAAAGTTACATTGTCACAAAATAAGAAAATGATATAAATCTTAGCATGTATACAATACAGAACAAAACAAAAAAGATTGTTCACATTTATTCATAAAATCATAATCATATGATATGTTGAGTGTGCAAAAAAAGTTAGAAAAAAACACATCTACAAGAAACTAAGATGTGTTTCACAACTCTTACAATTATTTATTTCACTTCCGGCATTATTTTCAGAAACCCCTGAATGTATGTATATATGATGCCTGAAAGTTTTCTAAACCAAAAGCTTTTTTTGTTTACTTTTCACTTAGTGATCTCTTTAGTCACCGGAGGTATATCAACAACACCGTTACAGATTTCACCCTCTGGCGTCTCTTTTTCCTCTTCAGAAGTATCCTTAGGCCCCAAGAAACTTGGCTGATTCGTAGAAGATAATAGCCTTGCCCACATTCTGTCCGTAATCACCACATTGTTCTGTTTCTCTGTTATCCTCTGCATACAAAAAACAAAAGATCAAATCAGTACCAGCCCACCAGACCAACAAGATTAGTCCATTGCAACATATCCCTAGTCACAATTCAGATTGATTAGTAACTCACGTAGAAAGGGATGTATGTTTGTCTTCCATGGACAAGACCACTGGTGTAGCCAGTGTAACCAGCCATTGCACCATGAACCGCGCTCTGAGCAAGAAGTGTACAGTATACATTGTCTGCCGCATTGCTTGGAATCGCCCTAATCATGTATGTAGGATCTAAAACCAAGAAACAAGTACTGCGTTTAAAAAAAAAAGTAAATCCAACTAGTTGAAAAAGTAGTCATGATTTCTGTTACCAATATATTTGAGATTCATCACCATCTTGATCTTCTTGAAATGATCCTATCACCAGAAAAAAAAATGTAAGAAAAACTATTTGATGTAATGGCATAAGAGAAAGCTTTTGAGTTTTTTTTTTTTTTTTTTAATTTGGTTCACCTTGATGCATTGTGATAACCACAAGCCAACATCTTTAAGAACCTTGTTACCAGACGCGTCTGCAAGAGTGTTAGATTCCATGCTTTTGGACATCATTTCTTGTCCTGCTCCTTCAGCAAGAACAATCACCATGTGACCATTCTCCTTGAGCCGTTTCTCTATGTACTCAAAGAGTCCACCTTCTCCTTCAAGGTAAAATGGTGACTCTGGAATCAAGCAGCAATCAACATCTCTGCTTGCTAATGTAGCATACATCGCTATAAAACCTGTAGTAACATCTCCAAAGGGTTAAAACTGTAACGTTAAAGCAAAAAAGCACACAAGAAGATGAAAAACTTACCACTGTGACGACCCATAAGCTTAACAAAACCGATACCATTCTCATTACTCTCAGCTTCAACATGTGCTGCGTTGATAGCTCGTTGAGCTTCCTCCACAGCAGTGTCAAACCCAAAAGATCTATCTATTACTGGTATATCGTTATCAATCGTCTTCGGTATTCCAACCACAGCAACTTTAAGTCCTCGCCTTCTAATCTCCTACATGGTTTTAAACACAATACTTTCAGATGTTGAATGTTAAAAGCTCAACAAATTAATATTCTGATCTATCACAATGGTGTTACCTCATATATTTTTGATGCCCCTCTCTGTGTTCCGTCTCCACCAATAATGTAAACCTGGTTGATACCTCGATCTTGGATACT
Organism: Eruca vesicaria subsp. sativa; assembly: GCA_932364175.1. Taxonomy (NCBI): domain Eukaryota; kingdom Viridiplantae; phylum Streptophyta; class Magnoliopsida; order Brassicales; family Brassicaceae; genus Eruca; species Eruca vesicaria. Next base: position 186,478 of record CAKOAT010469598.1, read on the forward strand.
ATCAACAATCTTAGTGGTATCATGTCCACCTCTTGAAGTCCCCAGGATTGTTCCTCCGCGTTTATGAATATCGTTCACGATTTTGGAGTTTAAAGGGATAGTATTCTTGGCATAGAACCCCTTGTATCCACCCTGTTTCAAATAAGAATCATTAGGACAATAGTTGTTGTGTATGTTTTCACAAATAGATTAGTTATGTAATGTTTGTCACAAAGCTTACATCGATTCCAAGGATTCTCTTGACTCCATACATGTATGATAAACTGCTCACGAGTTCTCTAATAACGGTATTGAGACCGGGACAGAGACCACCACATGTAACAATGCAAGCATGGACTTCATCAGACTCAAAGTAAACCTTTTGGCGTGGACCAGCGCGTCTGAAATGGATTCCTCTTGGACCATCCTTGTGGACTATAATCTGAATAACAATAACCAAAAAATAAAACATTTTCCTCAGTTTCAGGGCAGAATCTGTTCAATGACTATTTAGTAAAAAATCTTTTATTCATGATTTGGGGACCATCTCCATTTATTCAAAAAAATTAGGTGCTTGATGAATTTTACCTTCTCAGGTACAGTATCTTCAGTATCAACAAAGTATTGCCTGAAAAAAAAAACAAAAAAAACAAGAAAACCAAAATCAAAACTATGAACCGTTATTAAGCAATGAAAACGTCTAAAGATAAGGTGAAGAAAAACTTACTTAACCACTGAGTAAGCTGGATTGTCTTTTAATGGATTTGGATAAGTCTGCAAACAACATAAACCATGACAGATCAAAACATTTGAACCCCAAGATCATAATAACTCTTAGATGATGAGTAAAGATCAAGTGCAACGTACAGGAAGATCGGGAAGATAATCGATGAGATGAGGAACGTCCTGAAGTATATAACCACCAGGACCGTTGACGATCTTGGGACTAGACATAATCAGAAGATGTAAGAGAGTGAGAGACGAAGAACTTTTTTTTTTTTTTTTGCTTTTTTAGACAAGTAATCTTATCAAACAGGTGGTTGGCCTGAAAGAAAACTTTTATACGCGATTGGGTACAGGATTCTCGTGTATATATATATGTAAATGGAGGAAAAAGAACATTCAAACTTGGAGAAGATTATTCCAGAACAGTTTTAAGTTTCCATCTATTCACATAGTTGACTTGGGCCAAGAGAAAAAAAAAAATTGATCCCTAATATTGATATCGTTAGAAAAAAATACTAACTTTTTTAAGAATATGAACAATATTTTTATAAATATTATATTAAACTAAAAATAGGAAAATATATATTGAATCATTTTTAATATATTGTTAAAATACACTAGAACAAGGTTAACTTCCAGGCAATTGCAACTCTTGTTTCCCCTCTACTCTCCCGGCATGTTTCAACGTTGAAGGAATTTTTTTTTTTAACTGTACACTGAAGGAATATTCGAACATCAAAAATGGAAAAATATCTTAAGAAAGGACAAATCCAGTGCTACGTGTTGGCTATCTCTAATTTATGTTTGAATATTTCTTTAATAGTTTTATTAAGTCTATTTGCCGTGTGTTTTTTGGGTTACAAACTTGCAATATGCTTAAACAAGGGGAGAACCTGATTTAAATACTTTTAAAATACAAAAGAGTTGACGAGAGCCTATAAAGTTCATATTTATCAGATGACATATACTTGCTTATTTCGTTTTAAAATCAATAAAAAAATCATTTGTATATAATTATTTTTGGAAACAGCTCGCGTAGTGACAATACAAAACTATACACGTGAAACCGTATGATTCTCCGATTGTTCTATTGATCGACCAGTCAGTTTCTGAAAAATAATGCAATTGCTTGTCGAACCAGAATAAAATACTACTGGTGTAAAATGTGCAATAATGTGGCCGTTACTTCTGTTTTCTTAATACGACTTTCGTTAGTCTCACGCAAATAAAACTGCAGTCCCCTATAAAGATTAAAAAGATATACATGTCGAGTATAAAGATTAAAGATATACATGTCGAGTATATTGTTCGTTGACTATATTAAATCATATTTAGTATTCGAGTTGTATTAACTGTCGGAATGAAATTGGTCTCTGGAAAAAATAGAAAACAGAGTGGCCGTCCAGCATGTACGTGGCCGTGAGTCCCACCATAAGTTTCAAGAAACAGAATCGAAAAGGAGACTACGAGCTATTTGCGAAAGGCGAGCGGATAGATGGGCCTATTAAGCCCAGTATTAAATTCAGATTGTCACTTGTCAAATTAAGACCCAAAGCAACAAAACGGTATTACTGTTTTGAACAAACTTTGCAAAAACGAAAAATATAACAAAAGCTCAAAACTATTAAAAAATTGAGGTTGTATTTAAAACCAACAAAAATGAATTTATTAATTAAAGAATCAAGCTTTAAACCAAAAAATGAATTTATTAATTAATTACAATAAAGTCGAAAATTATTTTCACCCTTTTAAGCTTACTGATTTCCAAGATTTTGAAATAATGTGATTTCACACACATATTAATGAAAATATACTAGTGAATAATTTTTTAAAAAAATTTTATATCAAGGAGATTGATGATATTTTAAATGCTTACTTCATTATTGGGGTTGATTGAAAGAGATGTAGAGATCGTATTAATAACTTTTTTTTTACATCTTTCATGAACTAGTTATGATTTAAATTCTAAAACTGAATCAATAACCAACGTATTATGAAACAAAATATGTGAATTCTGAAAATTAGGTTTTACAGTTTTTGTTTAGTGATTTAATGTTTTTGAAAATAATTCTATAGTAAAAATGTTAACCGAGAAAACGGCCAAGAACTTTAAAATTAAAAAAGTTTATTCAACTTTAAAATATTGACTATTTTAACTCTCATATTATATTGATTCGGTTATTTACAAAAATCTGATAGTCAATTGTTAAATTTGCTTAAAGAAATAAATGTATTTGAACTTTTTAAACAACATTATTTTATAAACTGATTAAAAATTAGTCAAACAACGTTATTTTATTTTTTGTAAACACTTAAACTATTTTATTCGTGAAACTAGAGTTTCAAATTGACTTTATTTCCTTATTTTCAAATGAGAAAGATAAAATTGAACAAGATCCTTTATAGAAAAGTTAACAGTGTTTAAAGAGGTAACATGCATCTATTTTTATTTTTCCCACCAAGTCCTTCAAATGAAGTTTTATAATGATTTCATAATTTTGTTTTAATTTACACTAGGTGTTGACCGGCGCCCTGCGCGGAGTGAGATGACGTTGACTTTGATCAAACAATAATTTGGTATATTAATTTGTTTAATTGAAGAATAGGTAGTGGATGTGAATCTGTAATAAAAAACATATAGTCATATAATGAGAAATTAGTATAGCTGCGAAACAAAACAATGATTCATAGAATATTGTTTTCAATATTTTTCTTATAGTTATATGATGATACAAAAAACTAAAAAAAAATCGACTACTAAAAAAACAGTACAAAATAAATAAAAACAAGTAATAGGAAAATAAAACATAGAAAAATAAAACATGATATAATGAGAAAAAATTATATTAAAACAAAATAAGAAATATAAAAGTAAACATGATATAATAAGAGAAATTGTCTTCAAAACTCCTATTACATATATTAATTTCAAGAAGTAACTTGGTAGGACAAAAGGAGAAATAGAATAAAACAGTAAGATTGATGTCGAAATGAACTTATTCTAGCATCGAGGAAGACCATTTCGATAATCTCCCCAACAACTACGGAATACTGTTTCCAAAGGCGGATAATTTTGACTTGCACCTTTCACATGTTCTTGAAAAGCTTCAACTCAGAGATAAGGTTCATGGCAGCCATAGAAAATGCAGGAGTGTTTATGGTTGCTTGTGTGCCTTAATGGACGTATAGACGTTTGGTTATATATGTGTAAGAGATATTTATTTTAGTATATTAACAACGATTTGTGCTTGTCTATCAAGCAAGCAATAATTTAGGATATATTTACTTCAGAATATTATATATAGGTGATTAAATTTCATATGGAAAGAGAGCATTAAACGGTTCGACTAATTTGAATAAAACGTGATTGATTTACTTGATATACTTGATTGACTTTCATACGATTTGTTCTCATATAAATTTTTGTGTGATTTCATTCATTTTAGCCTCATAAATTTTCGTGCATATAAGGGAAACTGATACTACGGATAAATATATAGGAAACTGAAATACGCATCCAGATTCGGCCATTAAATTTGATTGAACATAATTGTAGCCACTACTAATACTACTCATGCATATTAGGGAAACTGAAAATCTCATATATGATTACAAATACCAAATGTCACGGGCTCCATTTATGTTTCATTACTATACATTTAATCAAATGCGGCAGTGTATGTGTGTATGCATGTTTATATCAGATACGTTTAATGATTAAAAACCATACGTTTCGGTATGAATAAAATCATGTTTAAATATAAAATATAAAATTTAAATATATGACCAGTGGACAATAAGGACTTATAAAATAAGGTGATAGCATTTACGATTTTTATTTGTACTTATATTATAAAGATGATAGGCACCTATATGTAACGAAATATATTTTCAATAAATCGTAGAAAAACATGTAACAAAATCGTTCTACATGCATGTTGAATAAATAGTAGTTCAATATATCTTTGACACCAAATGTTTATCATCTAGTGAGTCATCCCTTGAAGAGCATAGAATCAGAAAGAATGTAAATAATATTCTTCAAACCGATTGAGGTGAGGAGTAAATGTGCCATTGCCATTGCTATATCAAATCATATACTTATTAATTGTTATGGGTACTGTTGTTTTATGTACGTTATAATGTAAATAATAATGTTTTCAGCAATGGCATGTTGTGTAATTACTCTAATTAACTAAGGTTTTTTAGCTAAAAGAGGTGAGAGAGTTTGTGGAGTTGCCACGTAGGAAATGACATGGTTGTAATAAACACATGAGGTAAATGTTTGTTTTCAAAAGTTCTCCTCCAATAATGAGTAGGGGATTAATTTAGTAGGAAATTTTGGATGTTTGTATTGATTGAGGACAACAACTCAGTAGTCATGATCGTATTTAGGCATGGCCCACAAATGTCCAATAAAGTCTACTTCCGCACGACGTTATTTCCACGCCATCTCCACAACATTCCGATTACCACAGAAGAAAAGAGGAAGCATACGAAGATGTCGTGGCAGTCTTACGTTGACGACACATTGATGAGCGATCTCGGGAATGGCCGCTGCCTCACCGCCGCCGCAATTCTCGACTTTAGTGGTGACGTCTTGGCTCAGAGCGCTAATTTCCCTCAGGTAAGGGTTTGTTTCTTCACCCAGTGCTGGTTCATATTAAACTATGCACGTTTGGTGTTGTCTACTAAGTTTCTCTATTAACAGATTTGAATCATTTTAGTTCAAACCTTTATAGACAAAAAGTTGTGACTTAAAAAGGAAACTAATAAGCTTCACATGCGTTGACTTTTGTTGCTATTGTTTTTAGTTGAAGCCTGAGGAAATCGATAGCATCAACAAAGGTTTCGCTGAACCTGAAACGCTTGCCGAAACGGGTTTGTTCATCAATGAGGAAAAGTACATGGTAACCCCAGAAGAGGCAGGCGATGTGATTCAAGCAAAGAAGGTGTGAACTTGACGAACTATTTTTATTTTGTTGTTTATATGAACCAGTGTCAATTTTTTTGTTTCCATTGTAGGGAGCTGGTGGTGTTACCATCAAGAAGACCGTCACGGCTTTAATCTTTGGTATCTATGAGGAACCAGTAACTCCTCGACAGTGTACTATAATTGTGGAGAATCTGGGTAACTATCTGGCTGATTCAGGGTACTGAAACCCATGTTGCTGTCATATGCATATGGCTCATGTTCTATTTGTATTTGGAATGTGATTTGATCAAATAAAAGTCAGACTGTCTATGACCGGCTACCATATGTGATTATGCGTTGTATGACTATAACTGGTATTGTCTTCAAACTATACTTGTGTGAATTGCCACTAAAATAGATTCAGATCACAAGATCATACGCATGTGATTGCATTATGAGTTTTCAGATAGAATGTCTGTACACAAGTTCGGTCCATAGCATAGGCAAAGTAATCATTTATCTAGGGTCCAAACTATTTTTAAGCTATTTTACCATAAGAAAAATGGCCCAAAAATATTTTGAATTTTGTTAACTTAAAAGAAAAGGACCTACATTTTTAATTTGACTGGGACCTTTAATTAGTTTGGGCCGTCACTGTCTGTACATCAATTCCACTGCAGACAAAATTTTTGTTGGTCACAGATTCTAGACCAAACCGTTGAGGGGAACAAGTCTTACTATTGCTACAACATTACGAGTCTTCTTTCAGGTTCTGGGTTACAACGCAGGTGAATTCATAAGACAGAGTCTCGAAATCCATTTTGTTTCCACGTGAAGCTGAAGCAGAAGAGGTCAATGCAGTTGTATTCATTGCCTTAGTTTTGCTCCTGCAGAAGATTTTTAATCAACATTAGTAAGAATATGTATAATGTATTACCCGCCTGCATTATGTATATGCATTTGTCATAACCTGTACCAACATTGAACCAGGTTCAAGTTAAACCAAGACTCTAGATTTGTGATTTTGCAGAAGCCAAAGGATTCTTTGGGTTCAGTTATGGTTTTGCATTTATGATTTGTTTGGGTGTAAAAAGACGAGACACGAAATGTTACTGTAAAAAAAAACCCTTTTCCCTACATATAACACTTCTTTCAATTCCAAAAAAAACATACAGATGGTTAGCGCTCCAAAAATACCGGAGATAACCGATTGAATATGTCTGAGGGGAATATATTTTAAACCGTACTTAAGACTAATGGGTCGATTAAGGGCCCATTTAAATCTTACTTGGATAATTGTACACAGCCCGTTTTATAATATTAATTAATTTTCCCGGTCTCACGCGTTCAAAATTAATGTCCGTTACCACGAAGAATCGTCGTCTTCTCTCCACTCCCCACACTCTCTTTCTAGAAAAAAAACTGCTTATTTATAAACCCTAGAGTGAGAGAGAGAGCGATAATCCGTAGATGGCGCCGATGAAGCTCAAATCAAACTTGAAGCAGCTTAAACTCTCCGTCCCAGCTCAAGAAACCCCAATCTCTTCCTTCTTGTAAGTTCTTCCTTTTCTCTCTAAACGATTAGAAATCGCACTTCTGATTTCGCCACAAATAAATTCAGATTGATTGTACTAATATCTGTTTTTGTGATTTGAATTTCATCGAATTCAATTGAAATCTCAAAAAGGAAAGAAACTTAATCGTATTGGTTTTCATAGCTACAGTGTGGAAACTTGTTTGTTTAATTGGTGAATGCGTACAGGACTGCAAGTGGAACGTTTCACGATGGAGATTTTCTGCTAAACCAGAAGGGGCTAAAGCTGACCTCAGATGAGAAGCAATCAACGGTAAACTTCACTTACCTTAAACATTAATCCATTGTTTTTTTTTTTTTTTTGTGCACCTAATCCATTGTTGTATATAAGAAGCAAGTAAAGGCAATTCCTTTTGTTTTTATTGTTGTTGTTGTTTTATAGCCATCTGATAGTAAGGAGCTTGATTTCGAAATCACTGCTGAAGACTTAGAGACTGTGAAAGTCATAGGAAAAGGCAGTGGTGGTGTTGTTCAATTAGTTCGACATAAATGGGTTGGCAAACTATTTGCTATGAAGGTATGCTTTTTTTATTATTATTACAACTTCTTCTCTTAATTGTATCTATATATGACATAGGAATATATGACATAGGAAGCAGGAAAGTTTTGGACTTGAGGTATAAGAATATTTGGGTTTGAGTTTGATTGTTTTTATGAATCACAGGTTATACAGATGAATATAAGAGAAGAAATCCGAAAGCAAATTGTGCAGGAGCTCAAAATTAACCAAGCGTCGTCTCTTTGTCCACATGTTGTTGTCTGCTACCACTCTTTCTATCACAATGGAGCCTTCTCCCTTGTGCTTGAGTACATGGACCGTGGATCTCTTGCGGATGTGATACGACAAGTGAAGACTATTCTTGAGCCTTACCTTGCTGTTGTCTGTAAACAGGTCCCATTGAAACTTCCTAGACTCCACCAAATGGTTCAGAGCCTTTTATATGATTGATCACTCTTTTACTTATTTTTTCCTCTCTTGTAAACAGGTTTTGAAAGGGCTTGTGTACCTGCACAACGAAAGACATGTCATACACAGAGACATTAAACCATCAAACCTTCTTGTAAACCATAAAGGAGAAGTGAAAATCTCGGATTTTGGTGTCAGTGCAAGTCTTGCTAGCTCCATAGGACAGAGGGATACATTTGTTGGAACCTACAACTATATGTCGGTACGAAAACATTCCAACATCACTAACTTTGAAAAGAAACACTTCGTGTATCAATTTCTTCCATGTCATTGAGTAGTAGCTCTTGTTTATTAACATACATAACCATGTCTCTTTTTTACTTCTTCACTTTACAGCCTGAGAGGATCAGTGGAAGCACATATGACTACAGCAGCGACATCTGGAGTTTGGGCATGTCAGTGTTAGAATGTGCAATAGGAAGATTCCCGTATTTAGAATCTGAAGATCAGCAAAACCCGCCTAGCTTTTATGAGCTTTTGGCAGCAATCGTAGAGAATCCACCACCAACTGCTCCTTCTGATCAATTCTCACCAGAGTTCTGCTCCTTTGTATCCGCCTGGTTAGTGGTGACACATTATATGCATGGAAACACAGAAACAATTAATACTAATGGTTCTTCTTTACATTTCAAACAGCATACAGAAAGATCCTCCAGCAAGAGCATCATCCTTGAACCTCTTGGTAAGTAATTCTTACTCACCACTCTCTGTTTCCTCTCTTGGTAACAACCTTGAGGATCTTTGATGAAACGTGCGAATTTTGTTAATGTTCACAGAGTCATCCGTTCATTAAAAAGTTCGAGGAGAAGGATATTGATCTCGGGATACTTGTTGGCACTTTGGAACCACCTGTTAACTACCTTAGATAAGTAAGTCTTCTTCTCTTCTTCTGCATTTTGGTGTATGATATGATATGATAAGATGCATGATGTGTAATGTGTTTCTAAAGTTTACGATTACTTGACAATCAAAATTGAATGAGATTTTATTATTCATTACCTTCTTCCCTTAATATGAAATAGGCACATTTTGGTCGAGTATGTGATAAAATAGACTTATCCTCACCCAAATCATGACATTTCATAAAGATACTTTATCAAAGGAATAAGAATGTCTTGACATGAGAACTTGAGAGATCTTATATAAAGGAGACGAGTCATTTTCTTGAACTGCAGAGAGGGTATGAATCTTATATGTAGATTAACATGTAGGCAGAAAAATGCTCTGTTCTCACAAAATAAATATCTAGAGATTCGGAATATAAAACACATAAACACCAAAAATAAAGTCAGAAAAAAGGTAAAAGAACCTTAAGAATCTCATAGGTCTTCCAGAGACAGACAGACACACGCACCATCACATAAAGAGTTTAGTCAAACAATAATCGACATGTCTCTGAAACTCTGTTCAGTTTCTTTAACTTCTTGAGCATACGGTGATGTTTGTTTCTACATCTTGTTGAGAATGTCGCCATCTTTAGACAAGTAGCGTTTGCTAGTATGTAGGCAGCCACATTCCTCTCTTGCTCTGTGCCTTCATATTGTCTCCATTCCATGATCTCTAGATGCGTCGATAAACATTCTGGAACAGATGCTGGTTTATTCCAGAGGATCATCGGATCATTGTAATGGGCACGATGTTGCTGAGACGAAAAAAAGAGAGAGAAACATTATGTGATAGTTTTATAGGTCGTTATTGTAATGTTCATATAACATACTACATACCGACTTAAGCTTGAGATGTTTGAGTCTTGGAGCATCGTTGAGTATACAAACAAGTAGATTGGCCCAGCCAGCAGAACATGTACACAGCTCTAGATGTTCAAGATAAGGGAAGGTAGTGCCACTAGGATATGGAGTCTGCAAATTGAAGTATGAATAGCTCATTATATTGAAAACAATTTAACATAGCAGGAGAATCTAGAGATAGAGATTAAGTAACAAAGTTTTTTACCTCTGAAGATAGAGAACAGAAAGAGAGATGACGGATTGAGGTAAGAGACCCTATGAACTTCTTAGTCTGGCCACATATAACTTGGATATTAGCTTCGGTCACCTCCGGCATATGTTCAAACATTAGAAAGTTACTGAATGTATCTTTAAAGTTCATTTTCTCCAAAGAAGGAGCATTTATCACAAACCCATGATTCTCCTCGACGTAGGAGCGTTCCCCTTTCGAGTTATCGATAGATAAGCTCCTCAAATAAGGTGCATCGATGTTGAATATCACCACATTGTCATCTCTGGTTTTGTTTATAACCAAATCTTCAAGAACCGGGCACCTTACTATAAGCTTTGCAAAGGATTCGTCCCCCAAGAATTTAACCGATAAAAGGTGTAGACTCTTGAGTGATGGCAAACAAAACCAAACCGGAACATCCATGAACATCACATTGTCGTCTTTGGTTTGGTCTACAACCAAACATTCAAGAACAGGGCAAATTGGTAAGAAACTTGCAATGGATGTATCACTAGAGAACTTGACAGATTTAAGGTGCAGAGTTTTGAGAAATGGCAAGCGAGACCAAGGCAGATCCACCTTAATACTTAGTTCACTGAGGATCAACGTTTTTAGTGTTGTGCAACTACTCAGAGTCAACTCATTACTATCGAATACTTTTGTTTGTTTCACAACCAAATCTTCAAGAACAGGACAGATTCTTATAAGAGTTTCAACAGATTCGTAGTCCGGGAAACTACTCGAAAGAAGGTGCAAACTTTTGAGTGAGGACAAAAGACACCAAGGAGGAAGAGTCTTGAACATCACAGCCTTTACAACCAAATATTCAAGATCCGGACATGCTTGTAAAAAACTTGCAAGACACTCCTTGCCTGAGAACATAACCATGAAAAGGTGCAGACTCTTGAGAGATGGCAAACGAAAGCAAGAAGGAACAACCTTGATAGTTACTTGCTTGAGTATCAGTGACTTTAGGGTTACGCAAGTACTCAAGCAACTCGGCAGTTCTAGGGTTTTTCCAAACGTCTGGATCCTCAGCTTTCTCACAGAACGGTTAACCGCAAGTTTAACCCAAAAATTGATGTCTGAAGCTGGATAGTCCCGGTGAAGTACGAGATCCAACCTCTCTAGAGTTTGTTCATTGTTAAGCAATAAAGATCCGTAAACAAAACTCATAAACTTCATCAAAGTCAAATATGATAGACCAGAATCATCAAACATGACAACAGGTACTAGTTCCAGTTTCCATGGATCCTCATTTCTTATGAGACGTGTTGCAACGCTCTCTTCATAAAGAGGAAGAAATGGGACTATCTTCAGGATCAAATCATCTGGTAATTGACCGAGGTTCGGTTCCTCCATCTTTTTTTTGTTTGGTGGAGTTTTGCTCTCTGTTTTTGAAAACCCTAACTTGAGGGACCCTAGTTAGATGGTGAATAAATTATTTATAATGTACTCAAGGGGGGAAGATATTTCGTAAACAATAAACGTGAATTAACTAATATTACTAGGTCGTGGATTTTTTTCCAAATTAATTTAAAAGGGTGTAATTTCATCAAATATATTTTTGGAAGGATATCTAAATAAATTTTTAAAAAAAATTATTTTTCTTCGATGGACTTTTATTTGTTTAAAAACTATAAGAAATATAAAACAAGTAATATATATTTGGAGGTGACAAGTACATGATTCGGAAATGTTTTAAAAGAATAGGTCTTATCATTTTGTCAAGTAACAGCCAACATACTTTCTGAAACAAAACAAATAGAAAAATTAGATATCCGTAACATACGAAACAAATCATAAATACCTTAAAAAAAATCCAGATATCCGATCCATACTCAGCCCTACAACTACCTTTGGGGAACTGAATCCTCCTGAACACATCCTCTAAACCATACACCATTAATTAAGTAAATATATTACTATTTACTGTACATTTATATTTAGTACATAAGTTAGAAAGGATTGTATATGATCATCTTTTATGTCACTATAGATTCTAAAATTTCTAGTAAAAAATTGGTAGTGTTTGTTTGTAAAAAAATAGGAAAGATGACTTTTATGGGCAAGGTTATTATTAAAATACAATGGTGTTAACAAATTTCAAGTTGACGAAAAAGAAAAAATATATATGTGATATATGTGGATGCCAAGTTCAAAGTGTATTAGTGACAATGAAAGCTAAACTAGACTAAGAACAAAATAGTTAGCAAGGTCAATGTGAATGAGTGACAGTGAAAGCTAAACTAGACTAAGAACAAAATAATTAGCATGGTCAAATTAAAGTGTATGAGTGACAATGAAAGCTAAACTACACTAAGAACAAAATAACTAGCAAGGTCAAAAGTGTACGAGAGAGTATGTGTTTACATGTTTATTTTTCGAAAACAAAGTAGTACCTTTAGTATATTCAATATGTTTAGTTTATTTTGTTCTTGTACAAGGAGAATCTTGAGTTCTTTACATTATTTGAGTAACAATTTTTTATTTACCTCTGAAGATAGAGAACAGAGAGAGAGATGACGGATTGAGGTAAGAGATCCTATGAAGTTCTCAGACAGGCCCAAGTGACCTGGATATTCACCTCGGTCACCTCTGGCATATCTTCAAACACTAGAAGGTTACTGAATGTATCTTTAAAGTCCATTTTCTCCAACAAGGAGCATTTATCACAAACCCATGATTCTTTTCAACGTAGGCACGTTTTCCTTTCGAGTTATCAATAGATAAACTCCTCAGAGAAGGTGCATTGATGTTGAATATCATTACATTGTCATTGTGATCGAAGTAGTCACATTACTACTGAACATTTGGGTTTGATTCACAACCAAATCTTCAAGAACAGGACAGATTCTCAAAAGACTTGCAACAGATTCGTTTTTTCCAGAAACTACACGAAAGAAGGTGCATGATTTTGAGTGACGACAGAAGAAACCTAGGCAGAACAGTCTTGAACAACACGTTCTTTACAACCAAGTATTCAAGATCCGGGCACGATCGTAAGAAACTTTTAAGAGTCTCGAAGCATGAGAACTTGACCGAGAAAAGGTGCAGACTCTTGAGTGATGGCAAACGAAAGCAACAAGGAACAGCCTTGATCTTTACTTCGTGTAGTCTCAATGACTTTATGGTCACGCAAGTACTCAAGCAACTTGGCAAATCTAGGGTTTTTCCAAACGTCTGGATCCTCAGCTTTCTCACTGACCAGTTAACCGCAAGTTTAACCAAAAAGTTGATGTTTGAAGCTGAATAGTCCCGGTTAACCTTGAGATGAAACCTCTCTAGAGTTTGAGACTTGTCAAACAACAAAGATCCGTAAACAAAACTCATGAATCATCAAACGTGAAATCCGGCACCAGTTTCCATGGATCCTCCCAGCGTTTTGTTAAGAGATGTGTTGCAACGCTCTCTTTGAAAAACGGAAGCAATGAGAATATCTTCAAGATCAAATCCTCTGGAAACTCACTAATGCTCGGTTTCTCCATCTTTATTTGTCTGATAGAGTTTAGCTCTCACTTGTGGAAAACCCTAACTTGGGGCAGAAGCGAAGAAGAAACTACGAACCCTAGTCAAATTGTGTTTGGCGATTAAAATAATTTATATAACGTATGAGGGGAAAATATTATCGAAAGCAGTAAAGGCTAATTTCCTAAATCTTACTTTGACGTGGAAAAGATCATAATTTAACTTTTTCGGATCCTATTAATAATGGCTGTAATTTTTTCTGTTGAAAAAAAATCTGTAGACTTTTTGATGTGGCTTTAGATTTTATTACTGTAGATTTTTTGGAATACACTAAAAAGTTACTTCGGATATTTGGTTCTACAGAGCACTTATATAGTTGTAGGTCATTTCAAGAGCTGTGGTTTCAAAAAGAAAAATTAAAGCTTGATTGCTCTAAATTTAGTATCGTAGAAATAAATAAAGCTGTGGACAACACCTACATCAACTACCAATCGTTTTTTCTGTTTTATTGTTTTCATAGGGTGTAATTCATTAATATATTTTTTTAAAAGACTATCTAAAATCATGTATTTGTTTTCTCTCGTTCTTTGCTGGCCATTTATTTTATTTTTAGAAAAAACTAAAGGGAAATTTAAAAATAAGTAAGGATTATATTATATATTTATATGCGTGAATCAGAATTAATTTACATTCCCAAACCTTCAATTTGCAATCTGAATATTCAAGTATTAATTAAAAATTTACTTTGAAATTTGTTATGTGTGTTCATAATGTAAAAAATCTTGATAATTGATATGATCTTTGATAATTGATATCTTTGAGGCTTTATGATAGATTCACTAGAGTGTTTAGATAATCTCTAAATTAATGCTTAAAAGTACACTAGATTAATAAAAAGTTATTATGTGTAAGTAGAATATCTCAAACAAAATCTTTTTAAAATAATGTATTTTTTTTATTTTTCTTTCTTTATAATGAAAACTCACTGAAAAAATAATCTAGTGTAGATATCCCTAAGTGTTTGAATGGAAAGATGAAACACTGGCAGTTCATAGCAAAAGATTGCTTTTATGTTGCCATTCATATTTTTAAAAAAAAAATCAAAAATAATAAGCAAGAAAACTGTACATATGAAATATTTTTCTTCTTTTACTGTAAAAAGAAATTCATCTGCATACAGTTCTGTCCAGTGGCGGAGGTAGAGGGGTCAATTTTAAAATTGACATATATTATATGGGTTATTTAGTTAATATTTACAAGATTAACATATTTTTTACAGAATTATACCTGTAAATTTTTTTTTTTCAAAAATCCACATGGGTCCATATGTCAACACCCTAGCTCCGCCACTGGTTCTGTCCATTCAATTTCTGATGTACATTTGTTCTGTCTTTCTTTTTGGGAAATAAGTGAATTCTCTAAAAAGAATTAATTTTACAACTATTTATTTTAAATATATAACTGAAACACTTACTAGTATTACATTGATAAAAATAAAAATTTCGTGATATGTGCGGCTTCTCCTTATTCTCCATCATAAGGTAATTTGGTTTTATTTTTATTTTTATTATTTATAGAATACATATTAATTAATTATTATAAAATATAATATATTTTATTGAAAAGTGTTTTAAGTTCAGAAAATGGGTGTTGTCGTGCGATGTGTTTTTCTTTTTGTTGTGGTGATGTGTTGTGCTTTATTCATTTTTCTTATTCGTAAGTTAAGAAAAAAAAATATATATATATAAGAGTATATTTATTTAAAAATGATAAATAAATACATCTGAATATGAGTATATTTATTTAAGAAAAAATATTATAGATATTCTTAAGATATTGTTTCTAAATTAATCATTTATAAAATTGATATAATTGTATTATAAACATGGATATTGAAGAAAAAGTAAAACCTTTTCTTATAAATTTAGTTTATCGTATATAAATTTTAGTTGTTCTTATAAATATATTTATAAATATATGTATATAAATTATATTTTCATGATATGTATATAAATATAATTAAAATTACAAAAAATTGTAACCACGTATAATATAATAAAAGTTGTTATAAAATATTCAACATTAAAGATAATATTACAGATTGAATATGGGTAAATCAAAATATTTTAAAATTATTTTATTTTTGTTTAAATATTATATATATTATGTCTTTTGATATTTTTGTATAATTTTATTATTGAAATATATGATTTATAATTTTTAAATTAATTTTGCTATTCATAACATAAAATTACTTATTTTATTTGATTGCATCTCTCATGCATGATTTATTTGATCTGTTGCAACTGCGATAAATGTTTTATTTATGTTGTCGGAAAAAAGCTGTTTGAAGCTGGGAAAATACTTTTTGATATAAAAGAAAGCTAGGAATATATTATTTTGAGGATATATCTACGTTATGTTTGATCCAAAAAAAAGAAAAAAAAATTGCAGTAAAGTCGTCACAAGTGATGGTAACTATATCACTAATAGTTTCCGTCCAATTGACAGAATCAAGAAAATTAATTTAAAAAAGGGCAACGATAATGGTGACGAGGACATGATTCGGATATGTTTAAAAGAATGGGTCTTATCCTCTTGGCTAGTAACCAGCTAGCCATGGGGAATTGAACATTCCTAAACAAATCTTCTAAGCCATATACTATAGTTGGTCGAAATCTTTTTCTATAACTGAAACCCCTTCACATATCTATATATATATGGATGTTTATCCGTAGACATAACTCATGTTTCTGTGTTCTGTCTTTCTATCCTGTTTCAAGAATCCTTATTATTATATTGAGTTTGATCTTCATCTCAAAGATGACTCTTCATTTCAATCTGAATCTGAAGCAAATGGGCAACATGATCTATGAAGATTCAAGGATGGCCGAAGTAGAAGAAAACATTGTTGAAGGAGTTTCAAGATCAATGTTAGAAACTGAAACATTCTCTGATGATGATTTATCATCTTGTTCATTATCTTCCATGTCTTTTTCATCTGATTTAACAGATGATGAAGATTCTTCTTCTTCTTCTTCTTCAAATGGACCTCTTGAAGATCTCTCTGACCTCATGTCACACCTCCCAATCAAGTAAGAAAACATTCTTTGATCATATTAATTTCTTAAACACTTTGGGGTTTTAATACCTAATAATGAATGGATATAAGAATTTTCTCAGCTCTTATCTAACAAAAGTTGTTTCTTATTTTCGCAGGAGAGGATTGTCAAAGTTTTATGAAGGAAAATCTCAATCATTCACATCACTGGCAAATGTTAAAAGCCTTGAAGATCTTATGAAGAGAGGTTATCATAAGAATATAAATTATGGAGCAAAAAGAAAGGCAAGGAGCACTGGAGGAATAATAGATCAAAGCTACAAAAGGCTTTATAACCCTAAAGCTACAATCTCCAAGAAAGCCACAAGAACACCTTATTCTGTCCTCTCTTGTCTAGCCAGAAGAAGACTTTAGAGAGCAGAGAAACATTAGTCTTTCAAAAAAAACTACTTTAGATCTCAGAGAAACATTAGTCTTTCAAAAGTTTTTTAATAAATCAAAATCAGTTTCACAGTAACACAATGCATCCCAAAAAAACATCACCTTAGCTGTGTTAAAAAGTTCAAACTAGACTTGTTTATACAATTTTTGGCATTTTTTGTTGTGTAGTTGTAGTACTTAACAAAGCTATAGTGATTCCTAGAATTGGTGGAAGCACCTTCCTTAAGTAGAAACCTTGACAAGCAAGATTTCATCATCAGCTGACAATTCATCAAACAATATGCATATGCTCAGGCTGAATAAAAACTTGAAAGATAAAACCACCAGAGCGCAGTAAAATCTGTTGTCTGATACTTATAACCACCATCACTCTCTGGTTTAGCTTCTGCCTTCAAGAAAAATAAACTTGAGAACCATTATCTCCTTCAACCAACTTTTTACTCCTCAACTCTGCAATAACTTGAGAGATATAAGGATTGTAAAAGCCTTCTCCCGTTCAATGGCAATCTTATGTTTTAAGTTATATAATAGTGCATCCATTTATCAGTTTTTTTTTACTCGTTTTGGCTTATCATTAGTTGAAAACAGATTCCCCTAGGATTCCTCCAACTTTTATATCTGTTGCACGTTCCGGGTCAGGAAACAGATACTGCTAAACTACAAAACAGACAATGCTTTTGTCATGCTTTGATGATCCTAAATTACAAATGATTCTACCATCTCAGAGTTAATGAGCTTGTTCATAATGTCCTAGAGAAAGTTAAAAACGTAATAGATAAAAATCAGAGGGTTTTTTTTTTTAACTCTGAATCATTTATTCCAATATAGAGTCTATGACCAAACTGGTCGTACTATTGAAGCTACAAGAACCGAGAATCGCTCAAAACTTCTATAACCCACAAAAGAGTTACAAAAACCGCAAGCAAGAGCTAAAGACTCGAGGAGACAAACCAGCCATGACTACTCAAACTCTAAAGTAAATGTCTGAGCTAAAATAAAATGACAAGAAACCATGCCTGTTTGGTATGAAGAGCCCATTCAGTGGCGGAGCCAGGATGGTTTTGTAGTGGGGGCAGAAACAGTTTAATCTCCAAAATTAATGGGTTCATAGTAACAAAACATAATCAATTTACTAGATATTAGCTAAACATTCAGCCAAATAAATTAAAATCTACAAATGAGCTGGGGTCAAGTGACCCCCCTAACCATAGCATAGCTCCGCCCCTGCCATTCACAGTCCAATGGCATATCTTGTTTTGATATGGAGATGGCTCTACTTTGACGGTTACCTATTGCAACCATGCCTGTTTGGTTTTCTCTTGATCGGGTTTTGTTTTCAGTCTCAAATCAGAGGGTTTATCATGTAGTTTTTGATCAGATCAGCATCTACTACACGAAACTCTAATTCCTTGAGGAACAAACCTCTCCAATGCCTTGTCGTTTTCCTGCCCCCATTAAACCCATCGTTTGCATTTGTAATAATCTTTCAAATATTTTCTTCCCTCCTAAGAGCATTTCTAACCCATTCCTTTCATTCTAAAATTAGATTTACAGAAATTTGAAAAAGGGAAAATTCCATATAAATACCCCAACTAAATTCTATTAAGCTTTTTAATACCCAAACTTTTTCACAACCCAGTTTAATACCTCAACTAATTATTCTGCCCATTTTAATACACCAACTTTTATAACTGTATCTATTTTAATACTCAAACTTTATTTATTTTAATTAACAATACTAATAAATTTCAAAAGAAATTTTAAAAAATCTCCAAAATCTAAGAAAAAATATTTAAATTTTCTAAGTTTATTTGAAAATTTAAGAAATAAGGTAAACAAACTCTGTAGAAAATTTAATGTTTTAAAAAAAAGTTTTTGAAGGAAAAAAAAATAATTTACTTTTTATTTCAAAAAAAGAAATTAAATTCAATATATAAAACTTAAAAAACTTATTACAAAACTTAAGATTATAAAAAATTTATTTAATTTCGTTACTCAAACATATGATAAAATTATTATTTTTTGTGAAGTTTAGACATTTTTAAAATTTCATTGGAAACTTATTAGTATTGTTAATTAAAATAAACAAATTTTGAGTATTAAAATGGATACAGTTATAAAAGTTGATGTATTAAAGTGGGCAGGATAATTAGTTGAGGTTTTAAACTGGGTAGTGAAAAAGTTTGGGTATTAAAAAGCTTAATAGAATTTAGTTGGGGTATTTATATGGAATTTCCCCTTTGAAAAACAATTACGGTAATTTCTTTTCTATAGTCACATTTTATTTTCCATTTCATAAAAAACAAAAATAAATCTACTCCATTTAAAAATGCTTAATTTAATTTGCATATCTGGAAAAAAATATCCTCATATTAATAAATAACCATATAAATAAATAATAATATATTCAATTATTATTATATCCAGGTATTCAGATTAATCAGTTTATGTTTGCATCATATATGTGCCTTCTAAGATTTTAACTAAGTAAATTGAAAATACTAACAGAGGAAAAATAACTAATATTAATGTTCTAGAAATCTCTAGGTGGTAACTATGAGTTTTGTAGAGGATTAGTGCCTAAACAATGGAGAAACTAGACGTTAACGAATTATTAATTTATTTTAGATATATTTTAAATTTATATAAAAATTAATTTTTTGGTTTATTATAAAATTATCTTGATGAATTATCAAAATTAGATATAGAAAATAAAGGAAATTAGACAAATTTGTTAACTTTACAAACATTATAACATAATTTAACAGATTTCTATTAATTTAGACCGATTTAAACGGTTTTAGAATAATTTAAATCGATTTAAAATGTTTTAAGTTGATTTGATTAGTCATATGAATTAGAAAAAAAATTATTTCGGTTAGAGGGGATTTGCCGCCTAGATGCCGCTTTAATCGATTTTTTCGAACCATGACTAATATTATTGATTAGGATGAGTAGATCAACAGCAATACATGGATGGAGAGAGACCGAACTCAACATAAATCAACTACAAGAACTCAAAAGAGACACAAAAACAAGACCAGACTTAGACAGCAATTAATTGATTGATTTAATTCAATTAAAGATAAGAGGAAAAAAACACAATACTTCTTAAAAGAGTAATCCAAATGCCAAAACCGCGACGGAGGCAAAGAAAGTAGGGATAAACGAGGAAGCATCCGAGGAGGGACTCGGGGCTGGAGCGTCAACCGCTGCAGCCGACTGTTGAACCGCAGAGAACGCTATCATCGCAACCAAAACCGCCACGAAAAGCTTCATCTTCATTGCCTCCATTATTAGTATTCTTTTTAGTATGAGACTCGGAGAGAGTAAATGGAAAAGGAAAATGGTTTGGGTGTTTATTGTTGTTTTCTTTTGAATTGTGACTTGTGAATTACATTTGATAGTGTTTATATACACGAGTAGACATGTAAAGCCAAGTGTGACAGTGTTTACATGTCACTTTACACCAGCGCGTTGAATAATTTAGTTTCAATGTTTTCAATACTTTATTATATATCCCACTATCAATATTAGTTTAACTGTATAAGAAATGTGTTATGTTGTACTGTCGAATTGCCTTTTGACACGTACAGGTTTTAGTTCATCAACTATGTATATGAAAATAGTTGGAAAGAGCAATGCGCAGTTGCGCACTATTAATTTGTTTGTATAACCACAGAAAATCAAATATCCGATTGTATGATAAAATCTTCAAATAAAAATGTTTTATAAGTGATAACTCTGATAAAAGCTTTTGTAATGACAATCGGTTAATATAAATATGTTATCAATTTAGCTTGTTAGAATTTATAATTTTGTTGTCAAGCAAGGTTATATTTCTATTTCGTTAGTTCTTTTGTTTTTGTGGTTTCAACTTTTTCAATGAATGTTTTCACCTTTCTTCTTTTGCTACTGATCTTTTATATATTTATTTATCCAATTATTTTGATATTTAAAACAATAAGTCCAAAAAAACTATAAAAATTTTATAAACAAAAAGCTCAATGATAATAATCCAAATCAAAAAATCAAAAATACATGATAACTACGTGGTTTGAACCCACGATCTTGCATGCTTAATTGGACATCTTATACCAATTGGTTAAATTGTATTTCAATGTTCATAATCATCTTAGCAAGATTATAAATTTTTTAAAAAAATACATATGGGTCCCACAAAACTGTTGATGTGGCGCTTTGTGGAACCTAGAAACTCTACTATTATAATATAGATTATTAATGTTCTCTCTTTGGTACACTTCATCTGTTTTAGATTTGTCCAAAATATAAATGATCAATAAAATTAATGTGCTTTTCTTTGTATGTGTGTGTGAAATGAGTAGATATGAGAGAAGCAATGAGCTGTTTGATTGTTTCTTATAAGTAAAGAACATTGAGACTTGATGATTTCCATGTGCTCAGGTAACATGATTTGGCCGCCTAACCCACATATTTCTCCAAATTATTGTTTTATTTCATTTCTCTCTTTATTTTTCCCATTAATTTATTTCTGTTGTAACTTTGAT
Source organism: Eruca vesicaria subsp. sativa (assembly GCA_932364175.1). NCBI lineage: Eukaryota > Viridiplantae > Streptophyta > Magnoliopsida > Brassicales > Brassicaceae > Eruca > Eruca vesicaria. The sequence continues at coordinate 208,117 of CAKOAT010469598.1, forward strand.
ATTTGATTCAGTGTATCAATTTTTCGTTGATTAGTTCGGCGTATCAAATATTTAACTCCAACATTATTAAGTAATTATTGGAACTTCACATATTCATCTTCTTTCTTATGTAGGTTTTTATTCCAGACCTCCATAGTAAAAGTAATGTTCTCAATCATCACTCTTATTATTAACCTCAACTAGCTTCAATGCTTGTTGAGATCTTGACCAAAAGCACCACCAAAAATCCATAGGTGGAGACAACTCATGTGGGCTTTGTACTTTTGGTTACCAAACATTTATTGTCGCCTTATACAACTAAATAGTCGATGGCTTCACTTATTTGTAGTATGGGCTGGGTCTATTTACTATATACATCTCTATATTTAGCTTCTGTTTGTGGAAACTAATGTTTTATTCAGTTCATAAGTAAAATCATTACCATTTCCTATTTTAAAATTTGAACTAGATTTTAATCCGCGCTCGAAAGCGCGGAAATTTTTTATGATTAAAAATTTATATAATTGAGTTTTGTCTTAATTTAAAGAATGTTTTGGTATAATATTAGTTTACTAAAATTTGTGGTGATAGTTGTTTTTCATTAGTTTTTAGAGTAGATTTGTTTAAAAACATGTTTCCTAAAAAATAAAAGGTTTAAGAACATGTTTACTAAAATTCCATTTGGCAACACCATCAATGGAGGTTGTTGCCACTTATCCTTTTAAAAACTTCAGGTTTATAAGTCAATACAAACTCATGAACTTTCTGCATAGAAAAGATATTGACCCTATCCCCAGACTTGGCTACTGGCCCAAAAACGAGACTAATCCTATTATGCTGCTATAAGCACAGAGTCAAAGAGCCACATGATATAACCAAACGGATTCAACCAACAGGGGATGATGTGTAACCTTCTTCTTCTTTAGAACCGAAGCATAAAACAAATCGTGAGAGAAGATACACTCCGCATCTAGAACAATGGTATACTGGAGGAGGAGGCCCAAACTCCTGAACTGGGTTCCATTAAACTTCCCTGGAAAAAAGACAAGCAATAACTAATCAGTAGTATACCTCAAAGAGAAGACATTATCAATTAGTCATAGACAATAAAGGTTCAAACTTTACCACCTAAAATGGATTTCACTCCCAAAAAAAAAAACAGATACTAAGTGAGTTAAATGATTTGATAAACGTACCTTGCTTTAATCTTGAGATCACTCTGCTTCAACAAACTGATCTTTACACAAAGAAGAACATTACTTGAGAACTTGATCATCCACAATAGCTTCTAGCCTAAAAGTAAGCGTTACCATAGATCACATCCAAGGATTATACCATGTAACAACATTACATATCCCTTCACTAGTTAACAAAAGACTGATCTACCGAAAGTTGTAGCTAATGCTAACCTCATAATTGCATAATGACTCTCCTAATTAAACACTTCGAAACATCTCTAGATCAAAAAGAACAAAGATTTATACACAAGTAAGAGATGAAAACAAGCTTAAACTACATTTATCACAAAATACTCAAAGATCTCCTCCTTACTACTTTGATTCTAATAAACAAGAACTGAGAAAACTCCAGTCAAGAAGTTCTTTCTATACAATAAGGTAAGAAAAAACACTACAAATCACTCCAAATGAAGATGATAGTAATTCTGGTTATTAACAAAGGAAGAAGAAGACGATGATGATGATGATCTCTCATAATATAAAATCTCAGGGGGTGGAACACATATAAAGTTCCAGAACCATGACACGAATCTTCCCAGTTCTTGAAGCGGGAAACAGCAGACGAGCTGCAACATCTCTCCGCTTCTGATTCGTTCCGACGCAGGAATCCACCGTTGAAATATATCCGCCGAGAAATGGGCTACGGTCATCACCGTGTCTCCTCGGAACACCATCTCTCTCTCTGCACAAAACGAATCTTCGTCTTATCGCAACAAGTTTGTTTTTTTTCTTCTTTTTTGTTTTTTCTTTCAGAATCTAATCTCTTTTGATTTGTCTCTGTGTGTGACGACTCTGTTGTCTTGTCTTAAGTAGAGAAGAAAAGGTTGGAATTTTCCATTTTGACATGATTATGTCCTAAAAAGATTAGATTTTTACCCGTTCGGTTTAAATCCAATTTTTAGAAAATAACCCATTTAATTAAAAAAATGAATATATAGTTAGATTAAAAAATATAAACCGAATTTTTTTTTGTTGATAAAAAGACCCCATTTTAATTAAAAATGAATAGAAATTAGATTAAAAAAATATGAAACCGAATCTAGTAATCGAAGTAGTCTCTTTTTATTATAAAAAGTACCAATTTGGTTGTTAAAAGATAATTTTTTCTATTATAAAAGTCCAAAAATAATTAAAAGTAAGAAAGTTGTAGATACCCAATTGTTGTGAACCAAGTGAACACTCTAGTTAAAGCTTTAACGGTTCACCCTATGTGATTTCGCCACGTTGACTCAGTCGTTATCGTCCATAAGATGTCGGGGTTTCAATGTTTAACACTTTACTAATATTCTAGTCACAATCAATTCACTTTGTTGGACACGATCGTTACAAATTCTTATCATATCTATACTATTAAAAGAGAAGGAGTCTAAATAAATCTACTTAAAAAAGTTGTTTGGACCCATTAGACTAACATTTTTAGTCTTTCCTTATATTTCTCTAACTATATAAATACTTTACAATTTAAATAAACTCATTTATTACTTTCCATAATTTATTATAAAATTTCTCTAACAATAAATATTCATGATATTATAACTATGACACTTTAGTTTAGTTAATTATATGCAATCAATTATTAAATTTTGATATTACATTCTTATAAAAGAACTAAATGATTAATTTTATGATATATAAAAATTAAATGGGTCTAGACATTATAAGTTGGAGATTCAAACGATATTGGTCAAAATTAATTTAAAGAAGATATGTTTATTTATTTTACATGATATATTTTGATTTAATTTTAAATGTAAACTAATCTACTATTTAAATATCAGATAGGTTGAATATTTTTGATAAAAATATTCAGGTAATTCATTGATTTGTCTAATTTGGTTAAAAATAGTATTTTAGGTTATTTAGTGTTTAGATATTATATATAATTAATATTTTTAGGTATATAATTTATATAAAAAATATTTAAATACCTATTTTGGTTTCTCAGTTTGATTTCTATTTTTAGATTCTAGAGATATATGGTATGATCGATTATTTATGAAATTTGGTTTAATTTAATTTCGTTTA
>CAKOAT010469598.1:211458-253247 GCA_932364175.1 Eruca vesicaria subsp. sativa
TTTACAAGACTGAAATAAAATAATAGAACAACAACCCTCTCATTTTATAAATACAAGGTATCTCGAACCCCTTTTACCATCAACTCAATCAAATTTAAAAACACCATCAAAACCAATCAAAATATCTATTCCGAAATATTTGGCTTTACGGTTAACAAAAAAAAACCCGCGCTTCTTAAGCGCGGGTCAAAATCTAGTTAACTAATTTATTTTTAAAATAGTGTGTAACCAACACGTAAGAAAACCTATAGACTATAGTATATGATCGCTTTCTAATTTTTTTATAAGAAAACATAAGAATCATTCATGGCATCCCATTAATTCACATAGGCTAATATGACCTCTTCATTTACTTTTCTCCCAAGAAAACTCCAACAAAAAGAAAATATCGCCGTAGAAGAGATATTTTTATATTTGTGGCCACTTTTTGGATATAAATCAGATTCTTTAGGTCGTTAATATTAGGCCTCTTTAGGTATAGTAGAAATATTGAATATGATACTACAAAACAAAGATGGCTGTAATTAAGATCAGATTACAAAACAAAGATGATTGTAACATCGGATTACAAAACAAGCCATTTCTTTGAATCTTTTGTCTCCTGCGATCTATGCTTTCTTATTACACACTACATGATTACATTTACAAGGTAACTTGACCAACAAGCAACAACAACACCGCAACATTTGCTACAAATCTGCATATCTGTCAAGAAAAAAGGAAACACATTAACAGTAAAACCAAGTAACAAAAGAAGAAAAAAAAAAGAAGATAAATTAATTCTTCAGGATATATTTTTACCTGATGATTTTACTTCTTCGAGCTAATTGCATAGAGGACTTTTTTACCGTAAGGATTGGTACGAAGAGAAGAGATGTGAAGCTTAATAGCATCAACCAAAAGACCATAAGCATTAGTCCCCTGTGACAATCCAATCTTTAGAGACTGAACTAAATCCAAATCAGTCAACAGTTTGTGGTTATTATTTTTTTACCTTGGATTGTTTAAGAGCTGACTGAATAACAAAGTTTCCATAAGGATCCAACATCACTTTATCAAGACAACCATAGGTTACGAGTTCCCTGATGATGCGAGCTCTATGTTTGTCATCAGCTAGTCTTAGACACTTCTCAACTACATTGCTGCTAAATTTCTGCATCGATAAGTGTGTGTAGTTCCCATCTAACTGCTCGAGGATCTCGTTGATAGCCCATTGGAGTTGTAACTCAAGAACAAATTGAAGAACATAGTTCCTGCCAAAAAAAGAAAGTTTGCATATTCATTTCTCCATTGGATTCAAAAGAAAGAAAGATCTAAAACATGTAGTATACCCAAAAGGGTCTTGAGAGAGGAGTAGAGCGTTAGAGGTAATCCCAGAGACTAAGTGATCCTTTTGTTCTCCTTTAGAATAGCCAATACATTTTTGAAGCACACAACATCCATGTCGATCAGTTGCAAGCTCAACACAGTGAGTAATCACTATCTCAAAAAGAAACTGATGACACAGAAAAAAAAAACTATATCATATTCTTTCAACAGTTTCAAATATTATTTAAAGAAAAAAGAGTGAAGAAAAGTTGTGTTACCTTCTCGCAGTGAGGTAACAAATACTGCAAGCATCGTTGAACAACGTGGTTACCGTTTACACTCTTTATCAAAGTCACAATGCCATGTCTCAAAGCAGACATGATCATTAAAACCTCTTCTTGTCTCTTAACTGTTTCAACAATCTTTTGAACAACTCTAGTCCTGTTATAACAAGACCACGTTAGGTAAATAACAGAAAAAAAAACACATTACATATTAAAATCTACAGTTTTGTTTTTACCCATGCATGTCACAAGAGATTTTGATAAGCACTCCTGGTTTTCTAGTAATGGAATGAACAATCTGCATTCTCTGTTCTTGGCTGCATACTTCAATAAGTTTCTGTACTAGATAGTTACCAAAAGGGTCTATCATAAGTTCAGTTATATAGTCAATGATCTCGTTAAAGATCATTTCTATATCATTCACATCTCTCTCGGCGAACTTCCTCTGAAGGAAGCGACATCCATGCTGAGTTCTCGCCATGTAATATATCTTCCCTTTTGTCTCTGCAAGAGAGTTATACTTTGGAGGTTGCAATGTCAAGTTGTTGAGGCTCATTACAAGATCTTCATTGAACCAAAGTGATCTTCCGGTTTGTGTATCATCTCCAACACCGTAGTTTATGACTTTGGCTGTGTTTAAACCGAGTGGTGATCTCATTAGAATCTTCTCTGGATAGTACATTCTCTTCCTTATCACCCCATTCAAACACCTCAGGCTTTCATCACCATCTTCTCCATACTGTTCATGAGCTCGGTGATAGTCGAAATGTTCTTGTCTTGGAGAAGTGTACATGCCTGTGAACTGTCTTTGATACTGATCAAACACAGGCATGTACTGTTCTTCTTGGAGATTCACCCTCCCTTCTGCAATATTCCTCCAGTTGAAATGAGACTGATGGTGAGACTGGGAGGATGGCATGTAATGCTGCCTCTGAGGAAAGTAACCAACATGTTGCAGCTTCCTAAACATTTGTTGATCGAGGTTTCTTGAATCATATGCACAAGGTGAGCTACTTAGAGAGTGGTTAGAAGGTATGAACAACACTTGGTGATCTTCCAGAGTTTGATTAGGGGTTCCAAAGTTTAAGTTTCCTTCAGCAGAAAATGCATCAGAGGTAAATGTGCTGTCGTCACCGGTAAGATGAAGATTTTGTTCTAGGAAGGGAGAAGATTTCTTGATGGATGGTGATGATCTGCTTGAGCTGAAACATATAGGGAAAGGGCTATAGTCGTTTCCTGAAGTCACTTGCGGAATTTCTCCAAGAAGCTTCTCAAACTCATCAAACTCTTGCTCATTTCTTCTATGATCCATCCTCTAGATGGCTGATTTATACACTCAAACACAGAGAAGCTCCAAAGTTTCAAGTCCAAGTTGTGATGATCAAAGAACAATACTCCTTAGACAGCTGCAATAAAACAAGAACACTTTACAGCTTAAAATAAACACCAAATGTAAAACAAGAACACTTTACAGCGTAAAATAAACACCAAAGAAACTATGTAAAAGTTTGATGAGGAGATACAGACAAAACATCAAGAAGACTTTGTAAACTATTATAAAATAGCAGCTTGTAAGTACATCAAAAAGCAGAACATTGGAATACAAAAATAAATCCATCACTAATCACAAACAAAACATTCATGTTTTCATTACTTTTTTAGTATATCTTAAAATATAATTTCAGTGTCACTCGAAAAATAAAAAAAATACAATCACTCAAAAACAGAATTAACATGAACCATGAGTCCTTAAAACAAAGCAAAAAGAAACAAATTGATCATCAGATTTGATCAAAGTCTAGAAACTGTAGGACCAAACTCAGAGGGGAAGAATCTGAAACGATCATAGTACACAAGTCTTAGAAAAGAGATCAATTTTTAGACAGGAGCTGAGAAATATACGATGATCAAAAACTAATAAAGGGTTGAAAAGAAAAGAAAAAAAAGATCTGATCATTTTTGTCTTCCGATCAAATCTCTCCATGTTTTAGACAAAACTCACTTGTGGAATAAAAAAATCTCAGTGAAGACAATGTGAGAGAGAGAGATTGTTGTTTACCAGTGAGGTTGAAGAAGCAAATAATAAAATTATCAATCAGAAAAAGGTGATGAAGGGAGATAAAAATCTTACACACGCAAAGAAAGAAAAGGAAACAAAAGAAAGATTAAAAACCCACAGAATAAAAAGAAAACAATTTTTTTCTGAAAGAGGAAACAAAAAAGAAGAAGAAGAGAGAATGATGAAAACAACTGAGAGGAAAAAAAATGCAAAGAGAATGCAAGAGAGAGGTAGAGAGGGTGTGTTTATATTTGGTAGGCGGCGTGAAGAAGAAGGAGAAATATAGAGAGAGAGACTTGAGTACAAAAAAAATGTAGCATTTTATAACAAAGTTAAAGTACAAAAAAAGACAAATAAACTGTTGGAAAAAAAACAGATCTTTATGATTTATTTTGTAAGAATAAATGAAAATTTTAAGGATTCAAAATGAAATAAATGGGAAGGAAATAGACAAAATAATTAAATTAAATGGGGAGAAAATAGAGGGGAGGATGATGAAAAGTAAGTAAGTAAAAAAGAAGACATAAATTGGCTTTTTTATTTGTAAATCAGATCTTTTGATCTTTTTAATCATAAATTAAATAAAATTGAATGGGAAGAAAATAGACAAAACAAGTAGGGAGGGAAGATGGTGGGATGTGTAAGTAATAAAAAATAGGAGTGCATGAAAATGGAAAAGGCTTTTATGATATTTGGGTCACAACTGATACTGAGTCTTTCTCTTACTACTTTTGGTTCGTTTCTGTTCCTTTTTTCTTTCGCTTTCTTTATAGCTCTGCTTCTTCTTCTTCTCTATATATATACACACATACACACGTCTATATTGTACACATTTATACACGTGTTATAACGTATATTTCTACACTCTTAAAAAACAGACTCTTTGTACACACAGATTTAACTATATGTTTTCCTGTTGTGTTTTCTAGAATTTTAAATGAATATTTGTAGTCTTTATGTTTCTTTGCACAAAAGAAATTTGAATGTGACGCTAAGCAAAGATTCATCCATTTTCTTTTCTATGATGAATTATGTGATCTATAGTAGTTGCTGAAGAGATCATGTTTTAGTACAACTCTTGGTTTTCTAGGCTAAAATAAATTATTATTGGATTTTCTAGCTATAAATGATAACAAATGGTTCCCCAAGGATCAATTCTTTTATTTCTTATAATAGAAATAATACTTAGTTAGCATTTGCAAATTATTTGGCTGGTAAGTGTATTATTTATAGAGCTTATTTGCCAACTATCAAAAAAAAAGATTTGTAGAAAGAAGTTAGAGAGAGATAACTAGAAAAAGTAGGAGAGAGGGTGTATTTTTAGATAGATAGTGAATTTAGGTTTTTTGTTTGGTTATTAGAACAATTTTCCCTTATTTATGTATGTTATTCAAGAAAATGGTTTATATAATTAGTTGAAATTTTGCTAATTGTTTTGTAAACTCGACTTCTACTAAGTATTTATCCGTATCCCCTTCCCGCTTTGTATTGCCACAATTCAAACTATCTAGTCATGATCAGTTCTGAATGTCTCGGTATCATAACAGAGTGTTGAGCACTACAAAACCAGAAGTTTCTAGGAAGATACGAAACTGTTGTTTTTACCTTAAAATCCATTGTCAACTTGGAGCTGTCTTTACCTGCAGTGTTTCACTCTTTTGAGTAACATGAGTAGATGAATTTTGTAAGTCTGACAAACAAGAAAATCATAAACATCCCAATAAGATATATACATTGAATTTTGTTTTGTAAATTGGTTGAGAAAGTAGTAACACAGGTTTCTACTATCCTAGAGAAAATACTCTTACAATTAACAATACGATCATGGGTAAATACGAACTAACATATTCTTTAAAGCAAGTAATTAGATAGTCTTTAGTATTAATTAAAAAATAATCAAACACCATTTAGCATTATAAATATTACTTTTTGTGTTTACACTGAGAGTTAAGTGTTTAGTTTTTAGACCGACCATCGTAAGCTTTATTTAACAACCGTCTCATTTATTTTGCTAGTTTGTGTTTTCATAGTGAAAGTTTTACTCGATAGAGTATAGAGTGGTTGTTTCTTCCACCCGCAAAACTTTGTTCTATAGAATAATAACACATTTTTATTCATGATTAGATCATATTAACATTAAAATTTTGCAAGACCCCCCAAATAAAGGTTGTGTAGGAGAAGGATATAAATCACAGTGGGGACCCACTTGCAACACTTTTAAAGTCAGATTGACTTTGAAAATACTCATAAAGGTGTAAGAAAATTTTCTCATTAATAAATTCCTGTTGCTGGATTAAATAATAAACCAAAATAGCATAAAGAAGTTTCATGGAAAGAAGAAAACCAAGTCGTTCTCTTTTCTTTGAACTTGCTATCAACTTTCAAATTCTAAAATTATGATGTCATCTAAACTATTAAGACTGAAGTACAAATAGGAATTAACCTTAAAAGTTGCACAAATATTACATATCTATGCCATTGTTATTCAAAACTGTCCTTTTATTTATTTTTGAAAATTTGTTACCCATCCAATATTATTTTGGGCTTACCAATTGTTAATGGCCCATCCAACATTAAATTTATAGAAAACCAATAACGAAATGTTTCAATATTTGCTAACCCATTGCAAACCATTCAATTATATTCTTCATATCTAAACGTATTTACACCATTTTATTTACGTTTTCTATTACATAAGCATGATATAAACAAAAAATAATATTCTTTACGACTATGCATACCAACATTTAGTATATTAATTTTATAAAGGTATGTTTTATGGTTTAGATTTTCATTAGCAAAGTCAAATATTTATTATTTTTATCAATTTGTTATATTTTTTATGTATAATATCTATATTATTAAAACTGAACTACATTTGAGAGATGTTTGGAAACATGAATAGCATTTAATCCAAAAAATATAATGTTGATTGACAATATGAATGGCAGTATATTAAAAAACTAGGTTTAATTATTAAAAAAATGAAAGTCCTATAATAAACTATCTATTTGGGCCAACTTTACAATATATGAAAATAAACAAATCTAATTACGTAAAAACATATTTTGTTTAAAATAATTATAATACAAAATTTAAACTTTATATACATATTTCAAATCAAAAGAATAATTTAAAATTAATTTATATCAAAATTTGATTCTATAATATACATATATTCAAAAATTGATTTTTACTAAAATATTTTCCCATGGCGATTATAATTTTTTTTCAATATATATAAGAAAATATAATGCAAAGGCCAATTCCAAATACCAATTTATATTCTGGTTTTTATATTTCACATTAAAAATTTAAAATATAATATATGTGATTATTTATATCAAACTTGTGAATTTGATTATTTACACATGGGTTCCGCCCTGTTTGACCCACTGCAGGACAGGTAAGGATCAACAGATTTGAAAAATATATGAGGCGGGTGCGGATTTAATATATTTTATGCGAGCGGATGTGGATCGGTTGAATTTAAACTGCGGGTATCCGCCCACCCGCAAAATATTTTTTTTTAAAAAGACTTTTTACATGATTTTATTTTCAAAATAATTAAAAATTACGAATATAAAAAGATAATTAAAATAGATTATTTTAGTTTTAAAATAATAGTTATTTTTAATGTTAACCGTAGATTTTTTGGGTTATCCATAAATTTAAATGAGGTGGATGCAAGTATAATTTTTTCTACTTGTAGGTTAAATGGATCAAAGTTTTGAATAAAAAAATGATTCAACACGCAGCAGAATGGATCAATTTGTAAATTCAACACTAATTTATATGATGGTACATATAAAATACTATTAATTATATGATTACTATATGTTAATACATATAAAATATGACTATATGATGACATATATATGATATATAATAACAATATAAGAAAAATAACAATATATTTTCGAAAAACTACACCCGTGCAGACGCACGGGTCAAAATCTAGTAGCATATTATGAACAAACACCAAAACTGTAGGTCATGTAATATTTGAGTCGCATCAACTTTTCATGTATGGTATGATTAACTTTGAAATTACTTCTAAAGTTGTCTTCTCATCAATAATACTCTTCTCCTCAGGTTGTTATCAAATATCAACTGTAGAGAACTGATTGTGAACAAACCCAAAAAAAAAGATAACTAAAAGATATGAATCACAAATGGAAACTACTCGAGATTGTCGATTTTGAAATTGCAGTTGTTAACATCTGATAAAAAACGTTACAGATTTAGTAAAAGAAAAGAACTTGGATGTGGCTTTTGCATCCTCAATGATTACGCTATTCTCATTGCTAACTTAGAAGCCATAACCTGAACAAAAATAAGCAGCAGAGAATCAGGAAAAAAGGTTACAGATTCGCTAATATTTAAAGAGGATTCAAGAAAAAAAGGACTTTAAGACAAACCTGAGTTGCCCATAGGGTTACCAGCAGGAGCTGCTGATTCAGGCTCAGGGATTTCCACAACCACACAATCAGACATCAAGAATGTCTTAGCCACTGATGATGCATGCTCCAAGCAACATCTCACAACCTTTAACGTAAAAAAAAAAAAAAAACTTGGTTAGCAATGTGAAACAGAAGCTTTCAATCTTGGGAATATAAAGATCTTTTCTCACTTTGGTTGGATCAATGATTCCTGCAGCCATTAGATCTTCGTATTTGCCTGTTGCAGCATTGTAACCATGCTTTGTGTTGTCGCTGGAGAGTACCTGTCCACCAAAAAAACAGCCATTCACTTAGTCTCTATACCAAAGACTCCATACTTGCAGTGTGTAAAAGATGATCTTCATATTGTTATTTACCTTTTCGCTGACAACGCTACCATTAACACCAGCGTTCTTGGCGATCAACTTCAATGGGTAGCTCAATGCTTTCTTAACAATGTCAGCTCCAACCTGAAGGTTACAATGATCGGAAAAGAAACAGAGTTATATAACCCGAGAACACATTCATACTCTGAAACTCAAAAAGACTAACCTTTTCTTCATCATTTGCTAGAGTCTCTTTAATAGCATCAACTTTGGATGCAAGTCTTAGCAGAGTGCATCCACCTCCAACAACAATACCTTCTTCCACAGCCGCCTTTATTCATTAAACGTTCAATGAATTAGTCTCAACATATAAAGCATACCAAGATTCTTTACTTAGAGAGTATGATGTTACCTTAGTAGCATTAAGAGCATCTTCAACTCTCAGTTTCTTCTCCTTAAGCTCTGTCTCAGTTTGTGCTCCAACCTATAGAATATTAAACTTCGGAAGTTAACACATGTAGTTACACTTTTTTGTATCACTGTGAATCACTTCTTAGTAAATCTTACCTGAATTACAGCAACACCGCCTGATAATTTAGCGATTCTCTCATTAAGCTTCTCCTTTTCATAGTCTTGCTCAGCAGCCTACACAAACAGAGAGACTTGACATTAATAAGCAAAATAAACTAACAAGAGACTATACTTGAGTGCTTTTGAGATATATATACCTCGATAAGATTCTTGATCTGTTCAACTCTCTTCTTCACAACTTCTTCAGTACTTCCATCACCAACGATTGTGGTAGTGTCTTTAGTGAGGACCACTTTACCAGCATTACCCAAAACTTCGGGTCCAACTTTCTCCAACTGAAGTCCAACTTCTTCCCTGATCACAGTAGCTACAAAGAGGAAAACAAACACAACAACTTAAGAACTAAACATGTGTTCTTTTGCATCAAGAAAGATTAGTAAAACGGAAGCTTTAGTATGTTGCTCACCTCCTGTAAGAGCAGCGATGTCATCAAGGTACTGACTCTTCCTCTCTCCAAATCCAGGAGCTTTCAAAGCAGCAACTTTAATAGTACCACGAAGCTTATTAACAACAAGAGTCGCCAACGCCTCTTGCTCGATATCTTCAGCGATGATCAGAAGGGGGTATCCACCTTTAATAGCATCTTCCAAGATACTGATGATATCTCTAGCATTTGTTATTTTCTTGTCAACAAGAAACATCTGCACGAATCAAGAAGAAGCTTTAAGAATCATGTGGTATGCCTCTTTATCAGCTAATAGGTTATTTTAACTTATATTTTACCTTGCAGTTCTCATACTCAGCACACATCTTCTCACTATCAGTAACGAAGTAAGGAGAAATGTAGCCACGATCAAACTGCATCCCTTCAACAACGTAGAGACAGTTCTCAGCGCTTTTTCCTTCCTCGAGAGTGACAACACCTTTGCGACCAACTTTCGCCATTGCTTCCTCAATCATGTAGCCTACTTCGTAGTCGTTTCCTGCACTAACTGCTGCAACATCTGCAAGCTCACTATCTTCCACCTGCAACCCCAAAAACATAACAATCCCTTTAAGCAGAATGAAACAGAGGAATGACCAAAAGAATCTGACTTGAGTATTAATACCTCCTTTGACATCTTCTTCAACTCAGCAACAAGAGCTTTTGTGGTTTTCTCGATTCCTCTGGTGATCAACACCGGGTTTGCACCAGCAGCCACCACCTTAACACCTTCAGTGATGAGACCTTGGGCAAGAACAACAGAAGTGGTAGTACCATCACCAGCTAAGTCATTAGTCTTGGAAGCAGCTTGTCTCACTAGCTTAGCACCAATGTTCTCAACTGGATCCTCAAGCTCCACCTAACATAAAAAAACATCAAAAATATCTCAAAATCCAAAAAGAGCAAATGCTACTAACAGTAAAAGAACAACCATTTACCTCTCTAGCAACCGTTACACCATCGTTAACAATTCTTGGTGAACCGTATTTACTCTCAAGAACAACGTTTCTCCCTTTAGGACCTAAAGTAACTCCAACTAGATCCGCAAGCTTGTTCACACCAGCCTAAACCACAACCAAAACGAAACTCATTAGAACCAACTAGTCAAAATCAAAAAGTATATATCATTAGTAGACTCACTTGAAGCTTTTTAATCGCAGTTCCGTCTTTATTGAAATGCAACTGCTTAGCAGCATAGATCTTGGGAAGCCTTGTCTTCCTCTGAACAAAAGCTTGACTCTTTCCAAAAGAGTTTGATGAGACAAGAGACGACAATCTGTTCGAAGGAAGAGCCATTGAAGACGTTGGTGCGCTAAAGGTTGAAGCCATGGTTACACTCTGTCTCTGCAAAAAAAAACAATAAAAATGATGACTTTACGATTCAGTGATGTAAGAAACCATTAAAAGACTCAAACTTTGTAATCATCGAAGAGTGGAAACGAAAAGCAAACAACTTTTTACCTAATAACACTCGAACAAATATGTATTGAAGATTAAAAAGACAGATTAAAACTTCACACTTACTGAGATTGGTCGAGAGAGGAGGATGGATCAAGGGTTTTAGCAAATGAAGGGTTTTGTCTTGAAGAAAATCGATTTATGGTTTTTTTTTTTTTTTCAATACTGCATAGTGCAACCTAGTACAGTGTATAGAACTTTAAACGATGAGCTGGTTGAATCTGCGCCGTCGGATTGGTTTAATTTGGAAGGGTCTAGAACTTAAAAACCCTAAAAGTCCACCTACTCTACACGTACGAGCAAGCGAGCGTCTTGTTATAAAGTTAAATCATTTAGACACGTGCGAAACATCTAATACGTCAACGTTTCGTTGATTTTCAATGCTGTGTGGGCCTTTGTTAGCAAAAAATTATTAAAAACTTATTTGGGCCTTAATATGGGCCATAATAGGCTAAATAGTAACATAAGATGAGCCCAATTCTCTAATTAATCTTCACTAGTTCCCCTGTCGCTTCGCTTGTCTTCCTCTCAAAACAAATTAAACCCTAGAATGAAGATGGACATGATTAGTACACTGTCCGATGATCTCCTGTTAAAGATTTTATCATCACTCCCTACCAAAGATGTCGTTTCCACTATGCTATTATCTAAACGGTGGAAGTTTCTTTGGACGATGGTTCCAACTCTTTACTTCGAAGACAATTTCGAAAGTTACTCCAAGTTTCGGCAACACGTCTACATGTTCATGGCACTGCACAAGCCTCCCTTTCTCGAAGCCTTGAAGCTGAGACTCAGTTCGTTCTCCACAACCGATGACATCACAACATGGATCAGAATCGCGATGGCTCGCCGCGTTCGTAACCTCGAGATCCACCGTTCCTCCAATGAAGATGATTTCGTCTTGCCGAGTTGTCTCTACACGTATGATAACCTCGAGGTCTTGAAACTTTCCGAATCCATCGTTCTCGATGTTCCTGAGGAGGTCTCTCTACCGTCCTTGAAGACGCTGCACTTGCTATGCGTTGAGTTTCGAAGCGAATCTAATTTTGCATGTAGGCTTTTATCTTGTTGTCCTGTTCTTGAGGAGTTGGTTTTGGACAAAAGTGAGAACGTGTCTCCTCCGTGTTTCTATGTGGAAGTGCCTTCGTTGCAGAGATTGTTTATCGTTGACACGTGTAGCGAGGAAAACGATTCTGATGTAGAGCTTGTGATTAGGGCTCCCTCTTTGAAGTATTTGGACGTTGTTGATACTCAGGAATCTGGTCTATCGTTCGTGAGTGAGAATATGATGGAGATGGTTGTGGCTAATGTTAATGTTGTTTACAAAAATCCTGAGATGATTATGAGATGTTTTACATCAGTTAAACGCCTCTCTTTGTGTTTAACCACCTCAATGGTAAAAAAGAACCTATGTGTATTCTTGTATTTTTAAATTCATGTTATTTGCTTGTGTGTGCTTATGTTTACTTTCTCTGTGTAGGCACAACATAGTATTGAGTTTAACCAGCTTGTTCATTTGGAACTATGCTCAAGTGTAGAAAAGTGGTGTGAACTACTTAATTGGATGCTTGAAAGTTCTCCTAAACTAAAAGTTCTCAAGCTCAACAAGGTATACATTTAACTATTGGATTCAGTTTTCAAGCTTTAATTAATGATCTAAAACACCCTTGTTTTTTTTTATGATGTTAGTGTAAAGCACATAGATTTGTTTATGCAAAGAACATTGAGTTTCCTTGGGGAAAACCGAGTTCAGTTCCTGAGTGTTTGCTGTTCCATCTCGTTACTTTTGAATGGAACTATTACAATGGGTGCCGGGAAGAGAAGAAACTGGTGGCATACATCTTAAGACATGCAAAACGGTTGAAGATAGCGAAGATATCTATGTGGGATTTGGATTGTGAAGCTGAACCTCATATATTCAAGGAGTGGTCTTCTTTGCATAGGGCTTCAAAGTCATGTCAGCTTCTGTCTGAACATGAACCTAGAGGCAATTCGTGGTAAAAGTTAGATGTGTTGGAAAAGCTGTCCTAGTATTGTATCTAGCAACTCTATGTTATTGCTCTTACATTCCAAAAATATCAAAAGAAAATGGTTGGCTACTCTTTATGTATCATCAGACAATACTCGTATGTCTATTTTTGGCTCAGGGTGTGACTACTTGTGCTGGTTTGGTTTCTCACAGTGGATTGTTTGAAGGAGATATTAGATATATGGTCTATGCGAGTGAAGAGTTGGCTTCTTTTTACCGTGGAGCTCTCTCGATAGGAGTATTGGTTAGGCTGCTATCTTGGTTTTTTTGATGAAGTTTTTGTACTGGGGGAGCCAGGGAGGG
Organism: Eruca vesicaria subsp. sativa; assembly: GCA_932364175.1. Lineage (NCBI taxonomy): Eukaryota > Viridiplantae > Streptophyta > Magnoliopsida > Brassicales > Brassicaceae > Eruca > Eruca vesicaria. The sequence goes on from CAKOAT010469598.1 coordinate 224,683, forward strand.
ATCTAATAGGTAGTTCCTTTTTAATCACAATTAAAGTCGGAAGAAGAATGGTTTATTCATTTTGATAGTATACACTTTAACAAGGTGACACATGTAGAGAGAAAGAAATATGATTTGGCTGGAACACTGAGCATCTTGATTCGTTTCTTCCTGTTATAGAGTGTACGAGAAGGAATGTAATTTGTAAATAAAAGAACATTGATCGTGAGCCAAAGTTTGAATCGTTGCATAAATGTAGTTTCTTTGAGCCTGACCAAGATAGAGTGCAAAAGCATAGCTCGGCTTGCTGCAAGGGTGCTTTGCGTATGGATGCAAAATAGACACTGAGATTTCAAACATCTTGGAAGTTATCATGCTTTTTACTACCAGACCCCAAACCTCAAACAGAGACTGGGTTTCCATGTTGTCGAAGCAAAGTGTCTACCTTTTGTAATATAACCAAGACCGCGATACCATCAACACTGCAAAAAAGCCGATATGCTACTTAAAAGTGACAGATAATAATAGTTCGGACGAAAACAAACACCGTTTATACTCTAGAAGAAAAAAAAAAAGGCAAAACCAGAAGAAATAGTTTCAAAGATAGAAAGCGACAATATAAAAGCCGAGAAAATCCATCAGCTGCAGACAATGGGCACTTCTTAGTCGACCTCCTCCATCTTGCTACCTTCAGCATCAGCATCATCCTCAAGCGGGGGCATCTCTGCATCAGCTTCAACGGCATCATCTTCGTCAATGCTCAATCCCAGCTTCAACATCCTGTGGATTCTGCTCCCGAAGGTGTTTGGCTCGTCTAGGCTGAATCCTGAAGTCAAAAGAGCAGTCTCAAAGAGGAGAAGAACAAGATCTTTCACAGACTTGTCATTCTTGTCAGCTTCAGCTCTCTTCCTCAACTCGTCCATGATCGAGTTCTCTGGGTTGATCTCCATTGTCTTCTTGGAAGACATGTAACCAGCCATGCTGCTGTCTCTCAAAGCCTGCGCTTTCATGATCCTCTCCATGTTTGCGGTCCAGCCGTATTCACCTGTTACCAGACAGCATGGTGAGTCCACAACACGGTCAGAGACAATGACCTTCTCGACCTTGTCACCAAGAACATCCTTGATCACTTTGCAGAGCCCTTCGAACTTTTCCTTGAGCTCCTCCTTTTTCTTCTTCTCGTCCTCTGACTCTCCCAATTTCAGACCCTCCTTGGTTGCAGAGACGAGCTTCTTTCCCTCAAATTCCTTGAGCTGCCCAATGGCATACTCATCGATGGCGTCAACCATGTAGAGAACTTCAAACCCTTTCTTCTTGAGCTTCTCGAGGAATGGAGAGTTCTCCACAGCCTTCTTGCTCTCACCGGTGATGTAGAAGATATCCTCCTGACCCTCCTTCATCCTCGTGACGTAATCCTTGAGGCTGGTCAAATCATCTCCACTCTTGGTTGAGTGGTAACGGAGCAACTCAGCGATCTTGGTTCTGTTCTGAGAATCCTCATGGATACCAAGCTTCAAGTTCTTAGAGAAAGCTTCGTAGAACTTGTTGTAGTCCTCCTTGTTCTCAGCAACCTCAAAGAAGAGCTCAAGGCACTTCTTCACCAGGTTCTTGCGGATGACCTTAAGGATCTTGTTCTGCTGCAACGTCTCTCTTGAGATGTTGAGAGGAAGATCTTCAGAGTCAACAATACCCTTGACAAAGCCTAGCCACTCGGGAATGATGTCCTCACAGTTGTCCATGATGAAGACACGACGGACGTAAAGCTTGATGTTGTTAGGCTTCTTCTTAGTGTCAAAGAGGTCAAAAGGAGCTCTCTTGGGAACAAAGAGAACAGCCTTGAACTCGAGCTGTCCCTCAACTGAAAAGTGCTTCACGGCCAAGTGCTCTTCCCAGTCATTGCTGAGACTCTTGTAGAAAGCAGCATATTCCTCCTTACTGATCTCCTCAGGCTTCCTCATCCAGATAGGCTTCTGCTTGTTCACCAAGTCCCATTCGTGAGAAACCTCCTTAATCTTCTTCTTTTTCTTCTCCTCCTTTTCTTTCTCCTCATCTACTTCCTCAACCTTTCCTTCCTCATCCTTCTTTTCCTCCTCATCCTCGTCATCAGAGATTTCCTTCTCAATAGTCTTCTCAATCCACAACGAGATAGGGTAGCTGATGAACTCAGAATGCTTCTTGACCAAGTCCTTAAGCCTCCTCTCCTCAAGGTACTCCAACTGGTCCTCCTTGAGGTGAAGGACCATCTTCGTACCCCTGCCAAGACTCTCTCCAGAGGTATCCCTGGTCACGGTGAAAGACCCACCAGCCTGAGACTCCCACACGTACTGCTCATCGTCATTGTGCTTGGTGGTGACAATGACCTTGTCAGCAACCAAGTAAGCAGAGTAGAAACCAACACCAAACTGACCAATCATGCTAACATCAGCACCAGCAGCCAACGCCTCCATGAACTCCTTGGTACCAGACCTTGCAATGGTTCCAAGGTTGTTAACCAAATCAGCCTTGGTCATACCGATACCACTATCAATGATGGTCAAGGTGTTGTTCGCCTTGTCAGGAATGATGTGAATGAATAGCTCAGGCTGGCCATCGAGCTTGCTCTTATCCGTCAAGGACTCGAACCTAATCTTGTCCAAAGCCTGCATCACAATATCATAACCATTGAGTATCAAACGCAAGAACGTATACAACGAAGCTCAACCTCTATCTCTTAGAATCAATCCAAACTACTTAACGTCAAATCAGTAGCAACACTATACAACACATCCTTATTTCAATCTAAACCTAAATCACCTCGAATCCGTATCGACACTATCCCTAAGAGTTACCTAATTCAATTAATTATCAAATCAGAGATGACAATAACAGTAATCAAACCTAATCTACAGATCGATCTAAGAGAATGAGAGAGAGAGTACGTACATCAGAGGAGTTACTGATGAGCTCACGAAGGAAGATCTCCTTGTTACTGTAGAACGTGTTAATGATGAGCGAAAGCAATTGGTTGATCTCCGCTTGGAAGGCAAAAGTCTCGGCGTCTGCCATCGTTATCGGAGAGATCTAATAAAGATTTATCTAAGGAGACGGAGTAAAGGAGTGAGTAGAGAAGTTGCGGAGTATAATGATGGGGAGAAGTTAAGTATATATAGCCCCGCCCCAAACATAATAGGGTTTCTAGATCTTTCTGTGGGAGAGATCCATTATGCTAAAATTTGAACCACTTGGGCCCGATGATCTTGAGGCTGTAATTTACTTTTCTGTGGGACTTTTTAAAAAAGTAGATATTAAAAATAAACATTGTTTACTTTACAAAATATATTTTGATAATTAAATGAGAAAATATAACTATAAAATAAATAATTACTAGATTATCAATAAAAAATTCTCATCTTTGATTTTTCTATATAAGATAGATATATATTAATATAAAATGTATTGTAATAAGTATCAATGTCAATTGTTAGAAAAAATAATCATATTTTGTCTTATTGGTCAATTAAGAAAATTATTTTTCTCTATTTGTGATTAAAATTTTTAATTCAAAATTCTATAATTTAAAAAGAAAAACCCAAATTTATACTCAATCTTGAAAACTTTTGTAAAAAGAATTTTTTTTTTTTTTGGTTCAAAAATCTATAGAAACATGAAGTGTGTTACATATCATTTAGGAGTGAATTATTTTTATATTTAAAGTTTATTTAGATAGAAATTGTATTAATTACATAAGTATTTATTTAAAGACTAAAATTTTCTTTCAAAGAACTCTATAGAATTTTATTTTTATTTTTTATCATTCTTAATATTTCTCTAAAATAGTTAAGACTATGAGAATAGAAAATGATAACTAAGGATTTTGGTGATTTTTTTTTATATCTAGTTTAATCGTTTTTTTCTATTAAACTATATTAAGGAAAATGGATAAACTCTAAATATCTATTATTATAAAAAAATGTTTGCTCCCTCCTGTCTCTGCCACGTAGGATAATACCTCCACAGCAAATAGACACGTGTTATGGGTAAACTGGGCCTCGGGTTTGTGTTTAATTTTACTTGGACTTCATAATAAACAACACGGCCCGCGTTGTCTGCGTCTTCTCTCCCAATTAGGGTTCTTTCCCTTCTACGCCGCCATAGACGACACACCGCTCATCTCTTCGCTTCATCGTCGATTCCACTTCTCATATGTTTCTGATTGCTTCGAGAACTAAACACACCCCCACGATATCTAATCAATACTCTCTTATCTGTTCATAGTCGGTGGAGATCTGTATATATATAGAGGTGCTTCCTTCCCATTCTCATCATCATTCCAGTTCATTTCTCACTCATCTAAATAGTTTTTCGTTCTCATGGCTATGTCTAGGGTTTTTTTCTCTGACCTGAAATATGGGCGTTGCTCCTCCGCCGTCGAGGTCCGCCTCCTCCGGTTCTGGGAGGCCAGGAATCCTCGCCGTGGAGGAGAATTGATGTGGATAGATTTGCTGATGGTCGATGTTAACGTTAGTGTTCTGTCTTAGATTCATTCGAACATCATTCCGACAGCATCTGTTCTAACATCTGATGTTTTTTATTAATTCTTTTTCAGGCCACCATGATGCACGCTTCTATCAATGCCAGTCATGTTGGAGTTTTCCGGCCAAAGCTTACCGCCGGGAACATGTACTGCCTCTCCAATTTCGATGTCAGTAGATGTGGTCCGAATTTTCGGTTGAATGATATGCAAAGAGATTGAATTTGGTTTGTTAAATGCAGGAACGGAATACAGCAGCTGATTTTATTTTTACTGTATGAAGAGATGCTGCTCTTTGTTCAAACTATGCCGTTGGTCATCTCGGGAAAGAAAATAATCTTCTCAAAGCTTGTCTCTGGATTACATATGAAATCAAAATTTTCTCTCGAAACCTCTCTCGGGTTTTCTATCTTCCCACAGTCATATCCTTAATCAAGTGCATGCAAACAGATACTGATGAACAAAAAACATAGCTTTTTCTGTGTGAATGTATAAAGAACATTTGTTTCTCTCTTTTTTTCTGCAGGTTGATTGCTGCTTTATCGGGGTATCTCATGGACAGCTTTATTCCGTGAGTATATGTAGATCTTCTTTTATTCTTCGCAGCTGCACAATGTTCTTTTATAGTTGTAGAAAGTGCTTAGGATAATAATTCTTAATCACTGTCGATGCACTGACACTTATATTTTTTTAGAGTATTCCAAATACTGTGCCGTAGCATACTTTGAAATGTGAAAACATAGTAATGTAATGATACAACTTAGCGGAACTGTGGAAGTTAATGCTTTTGAAAATCCATTGAAACATTTTGAGATGACTACATATTACTCGTGCGAACACTGGACAATATAGTTTTTCTGTGAATAGCTAAGAAGTGTTATAGAGAATTGTGTTCCCCTTCCTTCTCTTGCATTTCTATACATTGATCATATGGCTAGAACAAGTCAGTAACTTAGAATTAAATGACTCCTGACTCAAATGTAAACAAGAGATACTAGGTTTGGAACCAACTTCTCTGCTATTGTATTGACGAAAGAATGAACTGTATTAAAAATTACTAATTGGATCGAATCATTCTCTGTTGTTTAGAGTTCATGGTCCCTGAGCTAAATGGTAAACAAAGAAAAAAAACTTTTTATTATATGGTATCTCCAGAATCAATCAATCTGTTTGAATCGTGATCTTACACACATAAAGTATCTTTTTCCACACACGGGAAAACTAACTCGCTTGGCATCAATAATATTCAGGACAGAGATCGATATAATGTCTCAGTTCAGACACATGCATCTGGTTCCTTTAATTGGGTACTGCAAAGAGAACATCAAGTTGATCATGGTGTACGAAAATAAGGAAAATGGAACGCTTAAGAACCATATTTATGACTTGGATAACCCAAGGTGAGCTGCAGACACAAGCTGGAGATATGCGTTGTTGCAGCTAGAGGGACTTTATCCATACAGGTTTTGCAAGAGCGTGCTGCAATGTGATGTCTGCAAACGTTCTCTTGGATGAGAATTTCATGGCCGAAGTTGCAGAAATTGGATTTTCAAAGACTGGTCCGTATCTTGACCAGACACATGTGACTACAACGGTGAAAGGAAGTTTTGGTTATCTTGATCCAGAGTACTTGACTAGACAACAACTGACTGAGAAATCTGTTGTTTACTCTCTTTGTTTGTGCAACAAAGTTGGGGAAGAAAGCAAAGATGGAAGAGATCAGTGACCATTTTCTTGATGGGAAAGTAAAGCTTGAAGAGATTAGGTTGTACTGTTAGGTAACAGAGGAGTTTTTAGTCCAAAACAGGATTTGAGAGGCCAGCAAATAAAAGATAAAAAAAAGGAGTATCTATATTACTATGGTGTTGTCTGCACGAGAGGGAGGAGAGACCATGTTGACTTTTTTTATATTCGTTGCTACATATTTTTATTTTTTATTTTTTAAAATGCTACACATTATTGTTATACTTTCCAAATATTTATTTGCATATAATCTCTTTAGTGTTAAAAAGCTCTAAACTTCACTATATTGAAGTAATCTAAGTGTTCCAGATGATCAAAATTTATAGTTAAACACTATATTCTTTATCGTCTTATTCTATTAACTAAAATTATTAATAAAATGTTTAATAACCCAAAACTTCTTTAATCAATAGATTAATTACAATCTAATAAAAAAAAACCAACAATGTAAAATTATTTTAGCACACAATTATAATATCATCTAAAATACATACAGTTTAGAAAAATAATAAAAACGATTTTTTTAGTGATATTGTGTTTACACGTTTTATCAAATGCAAATAAAATCGTACCCTGGAAGATGTCAAAAAAAAAAGCAAATGCAAATAAAAAACGAAAAGCTTATGAAATGATTCCATCATTTATCACGAACTAAGTTACAAAACAAAAATTAACACGAAGTTCATGATTAGAAAAAAAATAATTAAATAATTATACTAATTTTTTTTATTAAAATAAGACCGCAAAAAAACTAATTAATAATCAAAAATAAAAAATAATTATTAGGAAGAATAAAATAAAATAAAAATAAATATAAAAAATGAATAACTTTGTAATATAAAATAGATATGTTAAGTTATTCTAACCAAATAAATCTAGAATGTATTTTAAATATTTATGTCAAGAATTCTGTAGTTATAAAGACGAGTAACAACACGATATAAAATAATGTAAGAGAATGAATAAAACTAGGTAACTTCAAATTAAACAAATAAATCAATAGTTTTACACCATTAAAATAATTATAGAATAAAACTTCAAATAAACAATCTTATTAATCGTAAAGAAAAATTTAGTTAATATTAATGAGAATAAAACTGAATAAAGAATGACAATCAATAATGATTCTTACTAATATAGAACACACGATTTTAAATAAAAACAAGTATTAAACAAAAATAAAAAATATTTATTTAAACTATTTAAATTATTTTTAAATTATCATCCCGCCCGTAGGGCGGGCCAGCCCTAGTTTTCTATAATCTTTCTGAAAAAAGGCGCTATACTTTTTATTTACTAATTTATTATTTTAACCTTTGAAATCTATATTCTTCTCAAAAGTGACTATACTTTCATTAAGCTCAGAAATTACCCTTAAGTGTAGCTTTTGTTGTTGGTAATCAAAATACAAATTCGAAGTAACGCTTTTTATTATTGGATAATAGTTTTACTCATTACAGACACTGTTTCCTTCTCACTTAGATTGCTCTTCTTGTCCCAGATCACTGTAATACTCACTGATCCATTTCTCTATAGTAGCAACTTCTTGTCTCCTTTGTTGTTTCAGCCACTCAGGGTCTTCTTTTGTAGCAGCTCTAAGATCCGTATGGTGAGCTCCTGCTTTTTAAACAAACAACGTTTAAATCTCTTGTTTATAATTCACTCTTTGAATTTCACAAAACTTTAACCTTTTCTGGTAACAAGCGCAATGATACTGCTCGATATGTTCTTCAGGACACTGAAAAAAAAAGCCATTAACATCATATCAACTCATTGTACTAGAGAAAATTAATAAAGAATATGGATAAGGAACTCACCCTCCTCCGCTCCATGGATCCTGCAATCCATTGGAAAAAATAATGTTGCTACCAAATCTCTTCAACACCATCTCTATTCTCTGCAAAGAAACATACTCTGAGCTTGGAAGTATGTTATACTTTGAAAAGAAAAAGACAAGAGATGAATGAAACAACCTGCTCGCCAAATTCGGTAGTGATCCAGTGTGGTCTAGGCTTGACACCGTATTCCCTTAGACAATATTCTTGGTCTGCTTTCTCATCATCATTTTCGAATGGTCGAAACATGGTCTGGTTCGAGCACCTCATTGGCATCACCATCTCTGTGCATGCCTATTTTTATTCGCGTTGATCCACTATTAGCAAGTTCCAATATCTTCTTTCAATAAAACAAGAAACACAGAGAAAGTAATTCATTACCTGCCATCCCCAACCGTCGAGTCCATGAGGATCAGTAGGGTTTTCTATATCGAAGCATTTCTCTGAAGCTGAATAGTTGTAGTATAAACTCGCAGCTGCAAACGCACGCTCTAGATTGCTAGCTCCTAGAGGTAACTCGTCGATGATCTTGCACATCTGGTTCAATAAGATATATGTCTCTAGTTGTGAATAATAAACTATTACAAAAAAAAAAAGTATTTGACTCTCTCGTCACACGTCTTACCTGCTCCACTGGATAAGCAGGCAGTGGAGCCATGAAGTTTGCTGCTGTTGGATAGTTAACCATTGCTGTTTCAACAAAAGCTGACTCTAGCCAACCAGAGACTGAATAGACAGAGTGTAGGTTCCTGTGATTCATCAAAAAACTTTCCCTTTAGATTATAAAGACTAAACAGTGAGCGAGGGAAAACTTTTTATTTATTTTTTACTTGCACGTTCTGAAATTTTTGCTGAGTTCTTGTAACCCATCTTTAATGGTGGAGAAAACTTCCAATTCTCCCCAGCTTCTCTTGATGACTTCAAAACAGTTAACACTCACGTCCTGCTCGTAATGAGAAGATTAAGTAGTTCATAATTGAGTGTAACCTTTTGTTACAACTAACAACCATGTTAATATATTACAGACCTTGAAGTCCTGAGACACGGTGTCGTAGAAGCTTGAAGATGAAACAATATTATCGAAATTCAGAATTGGAGCAGAGGATGCTAATGCGCCAATTGCTATATGTGGATACTTTAGCCTGAACCACGCTGCAAGCACTGTCTCGGGGAAATAGAGTAAACAACAGAAGATAGTTAATAAGAGCAAATGTAGTAAGAAACTAATATTGAACAATTCACTGGAAGTTTTTGAGCTTACTTCCACCATAAGAGCCACCGAAGACTACGACAGGAGATGCTTCAGAGGATAGATTCTGCTTCAAGCTTCTTATCAAGATAGCGTAATCAGCCAACGCTTGCTGAGAGTTCAGGTATCCCAATGTATTGGCCAACTTGTGCGGCTTTGACTCCCCATAGAACCTATGCTGCAAGGATTTAATTAGGAGAACCAGACAAGCATTAGTGTTTTTAAGTTAGAATCTTCAAACAAGACATGCATAATGGGAGACTTTGATAAAGCTTTTACTTCGATGAAAACTAGAAGAGCCTGAAACTTGGGCGCAATGTCCAGCATGAAACCGGTGTTGGAAGCAAACCATTCAATATCACCTTCATTGCCAGTGTAGACGAAAATGGGGCCACCTTTGCGCCAGAAATGACTGTTTATGAGGTACTTTTGGTGAAAGATTTTGTAACTCTCTGGTTGGAAACTAAAGTGGTCAAGATTCTGAGGGAAGTAACAAGTCTGAAAGTGAGAGGGTAACTCTGTGTTTGACTTGGAGGTCTTCATGTTTTGTCTCCAAGATAAAAGATGGTGAGAACGTCTTGGAATATAAGTTGCATCTGCAACAACAGAGAATAGCAGGAACGCAAGACATAAACAAGCAGACATTTTCTCCATATCTCTCTGCAGAACTGAGTAGTAAAACCAACAGACTATAAATAAAAAGATGTGTCTTTGGTCTTCTGTCTGCGTCAGCTTTTGGTATTCAGTGTAAACTCTTTTTTTTTTTTTTTTTTTGAATCGAATGTTAAATTCTATTCAAAGAAAAAATATCCTTGTTTACATTAAAAAATGCATCAAAAGAAAGAAAGAAATTTCAACTCTCAAATTTTTCTAATCTTTCTTAGGCAGCTGGTCTTGTGGAAAACCAGAAACGAAGACCTCCTTCCATCCCTTTCACTTCATCTTGTTGAACAATAAAGAGTTTGTTCCTTATGCTTCGATCAATATGTCTGATAATCATATCTGAACTCAGAGGCTCCTCCCCATGTCTCCTATTATTTCTCTCTCTCCAAAGACCATGAATAGTGGCCTGGAACACATACTGCAAAACAAACTGTTTCACTCCTCCTTGACCTGTGTTAGAGATCAGTGAAAAAATTTCCGACCAGATATCGGTGTAATCCTCTTCCATAACTCCTCTCATGAGGTTCCCCCAGATTATTGCTGAGAACCTACATTCGAAAAATATATGGCTCCTAGATTCCAGCGATGAGTCACAGAAAGAGCAAGATGAGTTAACATTCCCTCCCCATCGAATCATTCTATCTCCCGTAGCTAGTCTGTTGTGTAAAGCTAACCACGTAAGAAAAGCAAATTTAGGCGTATTGTTGGAGAACCAAATACCTCTGCTCCAATCATAAACAACACCTCTACTTCTCAACTGCTTCCAAGTTGTTTTAGAGCAAAACTTCTTCTTAAAAGAATCACTACTTGCCTTCCACAAACCAATATCATTCTCTTGCGAATTCTTCTCTTTACACTTTACTATCTCATCTTCAATCAAATTCAAGACAGGGAGCCTATGTCTTCTCCTGCGATGTATCAACATAGCTTCCTCCACAGTAGCATTAATAGTAATCCCCATATCAATATACCCACGAGATCCTATAATATCTTGTAAGCATCCCATAGTTGACCAGTTGTCATGCCAAAAGGAAGTAGTTTTCCCATTACAAACTTCCACCTTATAAAAGTTCTTCGCCATAGCTCTGTACTTTAAGATCTTACTCCACATCCAAGATCCAGCTTGGGATTTCTCTCGTACTAACCATATTGAGCCTTTCCTGATCAGATAGGTTTGGATCCATTTCACCCATAAGGAATTTTTTGCAGTGAGAATCCTCCAAATAAGCTTTAGACAACAAACATTATTCGTTTCTTTTAGAGGCCTTATACCCAGACCACCTTCAAGCTTCGGTTTACATACATCTATCCAAGCAATCTTAGCTTTTTTCGCATTCAAAGTCGGACCAGACCACAAAAACGCTGAGCAGAGCTTTTCAATTTCTCTGAGACAAGAAGCAGGAAGTCTAAATGCAGAAAGCCAAAAATTTGCCAAGCTCGAGATCACAGATTGAATAAGTTGCAATCTGCCACCAAAAGATAAGAACCTTCCAGTCCAAGAGCTAATTCTTGATCTTATCTTCTCAATGAGTGGCATAAAATCAGTAACAGTCATTCTTTTTGTAAGGAGAGGTAAGCCAAGGTACCTTACTGGAAGCTGCCCCGCCTCAAAAGGAAATTCTGAAGTATTTTCATGATTACTCATTGTGGTTCCAGCCATATAGAGAGTCGATTTCTCCAAATTAATTTGCAAACCAGAAGCTCTCTCAAATACCTTAAACACCTCAAGAATCCCTTCTAATGATCGTTTTTTCCCATCCGCAAAAACCATAAGATCGTCCGCAAAACATAGATGAGTCAAACCTATGTTTTGACATCTTGGATGGTAACCAAATCTTCTCTCAGTGGCTGCTTCGTCTAAAAGCTTAGAGAGAACATTCATACTGATCACGAACAAATAAGGAGACAAAGAACAGCCTTGACGTAGACCCCTTTTACTTTGGAAGTAACCTGCTAACTCCCCATTTACTTGAACTGAGAAGGAGGCAGTACTAATACAGAGATTGATCCAGTGAACATACTTCTCCGGAAACCCAAGAGCCTTAAGAGTATTCAATAAGAATGACCATTGAACAGAATCAAAGGCTTTTGAGATATCTATCTTCATTGCACATCTAGCAGAGACTGAATCCTTGTGATAATCCTTGACCAATTCAGTTGCCAACAAGAGATTCTCCATAAGTAACCCAGTGTAAACTCTTTTGGAGCTTGTGGAGGTCACTAGTGAGATAAAAAGGGAAATGTTTGTCTGTATATCAATTATCAATAACTTTTCATATGCTCTCACTCTCAACAATGCTGCTGACAAACAAAAAAAAGACTAACAATCACTAACACAAACACCTTACTATACAATAATCTGCCAATATATTGGTCCTTTATAAGATCCAGTTCTACACAGCGTTCTGAAAACAGGTTGACAGCCAAGAAAAATGATATCTAGAGAATAATCCTTTGACCCTTGAAGAGAGCGTCACTGAGGCTATGATACTAGGAAGAACAACACATCCACATTTCAGAAATAATTTTTCCAGTATATAATTTTAAGGAGCACATGGTCCATTACCAAACTAGAAACCAACTGAGTGTTTTCTTCTTCTTAGATTAGTCTGAAAATAAAGTAGTAACGAGCCAAGTTCTCACACACCGATAACACAAGCAGTAATAAATACAACAAGTCAATCAAAACTGGCAAGTTTTGAATAAAGAATACTTGCCCACAGAGTCAGAATATTGATCAAAACAGATTTCCACTCACATCAGTGGGTTTGAACTGTCACCAAACTACAAACTTTTTCCTTTGTTTTATTTCACCTCTTGTTCACTAATTATCTCAGTTGAAAGCAAAGGTTTAGGCCCACAATTAACATTTTAAGCAACCAATAATGCTGTGAGAGCTCTCACAGCTGTTAATTAGGCTATAAGTTCCTTTTTTCCTGTCTACGACCTTTTTAGCAGGTTATGTCTCTTTTGGGTCAGATTCTGAAACCCTTTGGTGGCAAAAGATTGGTCCATATGCCCATGGCAATTCACATTCATGTGATTTTGTATGATACATCATATAGAAGAAAACACTAGTGGGAAATATAGTAGTTGAAAAAAGAGCTCTTGAAGACAAGAGCTTTGTCCATTTTTCTGTGTTGTAACAAAGATGAAATCATTTGACTGCTCAAAACTTCGTTTCTACAAAGATGATGCATCCAAGCTTTAACAGTAGCTTATAAAAATTACTTATTAAAAAAAAATTAAGAACTTTGCATGTAACAGAGGAGGACTCAGATTCGCCTTTTCTCAGACAGATTAGAGGATAAAAGACTCTTCCAACATGGCTACTATTATAAGCCCCGCCATCTAAGAGAGTTATTTACCCACAACGTCTGGTCTATTGACTTCTTAAGAATCATCATAGTCTCTCAAGAAGAGAAGAAGAAGAAGAGAGTGAAACCTTATAAATATATAAAAAGAGAAGAAAACAGCAAAGATGCGAGAGTGAGGAAGACAGAGTTGTTGGTGGTGGTGGTGGTGGTGGCTATGGGAATATGATTGAATGATTCATCACCACTTTTACAAGTGGCTCATCAAGAAATATTTCAAATCATCGGCATCGGCTTCAACCGGAAGAAAACGACGGCGAGGCCACATAGAGCCGCCATGTCGAGACCTTCCAGGAGCAGAACCTCATACTTAAACTAATGAGTGTGCTAAAACCCTAACGGTCACTCCTTTTATATTACCTTTTTTCTAGCTTACGATTTCCAGTTTTACCCTCAGACAATAACCTAAGACTCCGAGGGGTGAAAGGGTGTTTCGGTCATTAGAGGATGAATAAAAAATTGTTGGTGTTTACACTGTTTTTACAACAATGGTGAAGGGTAAAAAATTATGAAAAATCTTAGATGGACTCTTTGCCTTTCTGCTTAATGATTCTTGTGTCTATGACTTGTCCTGATAAGTTGATAGTATAAGTAACCTGTTTATGATAAACAATGAAGATATTACATCACTTTTTGTCAAGAAGACGTATCATAACAAGAGAGAGAAGTACTTACAAACTCTGAGAAGCTAACTCTGTGGAGAAGAAACCCATCTTCCATTTCCCTGACATTGAAAAGAAGCATTGCTCTCAGAGATATTGAGATTGAGCTGTCAATAGGTTTATGATTGTTATTGTCATATAAGAGATGTTCTTACCTCTTACTATCATTCGTTATACCTCGGTTCTCTGATGTATTAGGAACCATAATGCAAGTGAAGCTAGCGTCTGTGGCTCCGCTGATGCAGCCCCTTTCGCTTATATACATGTTCTTGAATCATCAAAGTTAATCCTCTCAGATGTTTTCCATTTCATTGACTAGATGCAGCGATAAAAATTCTTTGGAATGCGATGGGATATTCAGTGTCTTACCAGTCCATATTTGATGGTGATTTGCTGAAATGTCCTTGCAACTCCCTTGGCTTCCTCCGGACAACGGGTCTGATGGTGATTTACTTAGTGTATAACCGAACAACGGGTCTGATCCAACAACAATGCGCCTGTATCAAGAAGAACTATAGAATGTTGTTTCACCCATAGAGAAAATTAGGTAAGCAACTAATAACAGAGAAGCTTTGTTGCGGTGTTGCCACAAGTTCCTTGAGAGATCAAGAGATTCTGAGTAGTAGACTTACCAATCTCCATCTACTGCTTTTAGGATCTCTGTAAGTTCATTTAATTGACTGATCATCGAGCCATTCAGTGCTCCACTCATCATTTGCTTGAATTGCAGTAAAATAGTGAAATTATTAATCAGACAAAAGAAACAAAGAAAACAGAAGCAAAGTCTTTCTTTCAAATTCACATAAACAAGCTCATTCTACCTTCTGTAACGACCCAGTGTCTACGAAAACAACATCCAATGATCCACCAAAAGGCAATTCTATGTGCTCTCTGAAACTCCCAGATCCTTTCTTCATGCTGTACCTATATTTACATAACATTGATCAGTCTTACTGTTGAAGTAAGTTAGCTAAAAGGGTTTGTTCCACAAGTTCAAATTACCAAGGAAGTTTCAGTGAAGATGAGACTCTAGTATATATATAAAAAAAAGTAAAACTTCAAACGCACCTTTTCAATGATCCCTACATGGGCACATGGTTGGTTTACATTTAATTAGTTGTCTTGATAATTAGTTTACAAAAAAAAAACTTCAAACGTACTAAATAATGGAAAATCAGTATATCACCAAAAATCTTAATACTATAAAGTATCCTAACTCGATATGGTTTACTTGTTTGAATTTAGACAAGTGCGTTTTTGTTTAAATCTTTGCTAGGGTTTACTTTTATTTCTCTGACTAAGAGATTGCGACGGGCTTAACAAAAGCAAAGACAACTGTGACAAACTTTTTGGTGTTTATTGAAGGGTTTGTTTTACAATAATGGATAGGATCAGTCTATTGTCAGATGATTTGATCTTGAAGATATTATCATTCGCTCGAACAGAAGTTGCTATAGCCACAAGCCTTTTGTCAAAACGTTGGTGTGATGTTTGGAAACATGTGCCAAAGCTTGTGTATGATGCTCGACGATCTAATTCCACTTTCATTCAAAACTTTTTGCTATTACACAAGGCTCCTGTCCTAAAAACCATGGATGTCAGCCTTGCCCAACATCATCGTCCGACACATATTGAAATCTGGTTTAGAGTTGCAGTTGCTCGTGGTGTGCGCGCTCTTTACTTTTACCAGTATCCATTAGTTTCAAAGGAGGCCATACGGTTTCCTGGGAGTCTGTATACATGTCAAACCCTTGTGACGTTACACCTAACGTGTACGTTCATTGTGGATGTTCCTTTGACCGTTCGTTTCCCGTCACTCACAGCTTTGAGACTCTCACGTGTGGATTTTTCAAGCGATGAAATAGTTGCTAGGATTCTATCTGGTTGCCCTGTTCTTCAAGGCCTAGCTATAATTAGAGTAACCAATGGAAACGTGAAAACCTTCACAATCATGGTTCCTTCATTGCTTAGATTAAGAGTTTCGGACTTGAATGATGGCTCTCAAGTTCCAGGAAATGATGTTGGGTTTGTGATCAAAGCTCCTTCTTTAACATCGTTAGTTGTTGTTAACCGAGTGAGTTGGGTTTGTTCACTAGTGAATATGCCAAACCTCGTGAAGGCTAACATCAAGCTTCCTCCATCTGGTGATTCCCAGAAGCTTCTAGAATGTCTTACCTCAGCTAAACACCTTGCCATATGTGCAATACCATCAACGGTAACACTTTTGATGCATTTTTGTGATCATATATATATATATACACTCTCTCTTTTTAACTAATAGTTACATTAACTTGTGATGATTCAATTTGCAGTTTTCATATCCTATAGGCGCTTTCTCTCATCTCTTGTCTCTAAAACTCTGTACTTGCTGTTCAGTTTTGTTCTCTCTTATACTCAGACAAACCCCTAAACTCACAGTTCTCAGATTCCAACCAAGTGACACATGTTGCCATTATATCCAGACTCAGTGGGAGCAACCAAGTCCTGTTCCTCAATGTTTGATCTCGAGTCTGGAAACTGTTGAGTGGATTGATTACCAAGGGAGAGAATCAGAGAAAAAAGTGGTCATGTATTTGCTTGAAAACTCTGGAAAGCTAAAGAAGATGGCCATTAGAGCCTTACAATCAACCATGTTGGGAGAGAAATACAAGATGCTGCAAGAGCTGTCGTCTACGCAGAGGAGTTCTAAACGATGTCGGTTTTCCTTCACCTGAAGTTTTTGCCGGATCTCAGAGATATAACTATATATATATAACAAAAAAGCAATATAACAGACATTTTGATTCTTAGAGCGTCACTAGTATAGTTATCATCTTGGTGATATTGGTTATTTATTTATTGGGGTTTAAGTTATGCATCTTGATTCTTTTCTTATTGTTATATATTTTATTTTATTTTTGCCAAATTCTTATTGTTATAGAACTTGTGCGTAAGATAACAAAGGTTAAAAGAGATAGTCAAAGAACTTTGAAACACTCTAGTTCGGTAGATACAAGAATTTGCAATGAGTTTTGAGAGATCGCTTAATGAAACTGGTTGGATATTTTGTTGTGCTGAAGCACTTGGAAGTTGCCTGCCATGCATCTTAAGTGTACTTTATATTGACATTTTTTTTGTCTTTGTCAAAACGAATCACAACTCTCTTTTTTTCATTGTGAAGTTGAATGGTTTATGATAGGTGTGTGTGTATATTTGTAAAACACATGCATGCCTTCACATTCTTAGCAAAAAAAAAAAAGTTAGTTTGTATGTGAATAGTTGTGCAATCTCAGCTAGTGATGCCAGAAAGTAAAAAAAAAAATACCGATTGTAGATAAGTAGAATAGGAAGCTGTGGGTGTACACGTGAGAGTGAGAGGCCATAAAGAATTTTTTCATGGTATATAAAGAGAAAACGGAGAGAGGGTGAGAGACGAATTTGTAAGGGGGTGAGTGTTGTCTTATTCCTTGATCTTCATTTTCTTTCTGAGAATTTTCTGTTCTCAGTAGGTGAGGCAGGCAAGTAATTGGATGTATGCTTTTGTAATTAAGCTCACTACCGATTTGGAGTGGGAACTCATATATCTCTCATGTCTCCTTTCTTTTGTTTCCTGCACAAACACAAAAAAATAAGAACATCATAAAAGAGTTCACATAGCATAGCTACATATCAAAACCTAATATCTTACAGTAACCTTAGGTAAAACTTGTGACATTGTACTCTCTTGATCAATGTTATAAGGCACAAATCATAAGAAATCTAATTATGTTTAGTATGGTTTCAAAGCCAGTTCATAAGTTTAATTTTTGATGTAACAATCAAACTCATTTTGTTTAATTTTATTATATTTATTTTTAATTATTTTTTACACGTATTAAAATCTGATAAACTGATTTATAATATCACGTTAATGGTTAAGCACTACAGTATATAATAGTATTAATTTTTATATAATTAGATATTTGGTATCTAGAAATATTTGTGGAAACCAATAAATTTACTTGTTTTTCTCGTATCATTATCGATTTTTGGAAATTGGAATTATCGTTGTACATCTAAAATTTGTGCCAAATCCTAAACGTTCGTACGGATGACCATTAAGACTTTTACACTTCTCCAATTCGGATAAAATATAAAAGAAAAACAAACTATATAAAGGATATAACATAAGGTTTAACTACTCCCTTTTACAGAAAAAAGGGGTTAACTAGGGTTTTCTGGTTTCTCTGGTTTCTCTCTGGGGGCGAAGACGAGGCTATAAAAGGTTAGACCTCTCTCTTTCTTTCTCTTTTTGACTGAATCTCTCTCTTTCTTTCCTCTCAACTCTCAACTTTCTTGGTATACTGTTGTGATTTGTTTTGAAAACGTACACGTTCTCATTATTTCTAGGGCTTCAATACCATGGATAGGATCAGTCTATTGCCAGAAGACTTGATCTTGAAAATATTATCATCCCTTCCAACAGAAGTTGTTGTAACCACAAGTCTTTTGTCAAAACAATGGTGTGATCTTTGGAAACATGTGCCGAGACTCTTGTATCGGAATCCCTCAGACTACCAGAGAGCTTCTCGTTTTATTTACACGTTTTTGTCACTAAACAAGGCTCATGTCCTAGAATCAGTGCATCTCTTCCTTGGTCAAAAAGGTTCTTCTTCAGAAGACATTGAAACATGGACTAGTATTGCAATTTCTCGTGGTGTGCTCCATCTAATATATTCTCTAGTTTCACCGAAGTCCCTACGGTTTCCTAAGAGCCTCTACACATGTGAAACCCTAGTGAATTTATTCCTAATTTCAGCTGTCATTGTGGATGTTCCGTTGAAGATTTGTTTCCCGTCACTCAAGGGTTTGTTCCTTTTACAAGTGGATTTCGTAAGCGATGACATTGTTTCTAGGGTTTTATCCGGTTGCCCTGTCCTTACACAACTGAAAGTATTTCGAGGCTGTAATGACAGGGTGAAAACTTTCACAATAGCGGTTCCTTCTTTGGAGTGTTTAACTATCTTGGAGAAAAAAAAACGTGGTTATGTTCCACGAGATGATGTTGGGTTTGCTATCAAAGCTCCTTCTTTAAAGTCATTAACAATTTTTAGTAAGTTTAGTTGGGTTTGTTCATCAGTGAAAATGCCCTACCTCGTTAAAGCTAGTATCAAGCTTCCACATAGTGATTCTAACAAGTTTAGGGGTTGTCTTACCTCAGCCAAACACCTTTCCTTATGTTTACAACCACCACTGGTAATATCTATATATATGCTTTATTGATAATATATTTTATTTGTTTGTAATTACATATTAATTTCTGGTTATATTTTATTTGTTTGCATATTTCCTTTGATTGAATAAAAGAAGTTTAGACAGAAAAAAAAACATATTAATAGCTCTATTCACTTATGATGAAACTTGCAGGATACATCTCATATAGGCGGCGTCTTCGACCAGCTCGTGTCTCTAAATCTTTGTACATGCTCTTTAGATTTGTGTGGTCTTATACTCAGACATACACCTAAACTCAGAGTTCTCAGATTCGTACTTTATGAAGCAAAACTGTTTCCAAACTCAACAGTTACTATCAAGAAATGTAGAACGAGTTTCGGAAATGCCCTCACTCAGTGGGAGCAACCGAGCTCTGTTCCTCAATGTGTGATGTCGAGCGTTGAAACTGTTGAGTGGATTGATTACAAAGGAACACAAACTGAGAAAGAAATGGTTATGTATTTGTTAAAGAACTCTGGAAAGCTAAAGAAAATGTCTATTAGATCCTTAGCATCCATCGATTTGAATGAGAAACACAAGATGCTGCTAGAGTTGGCCTCTGCGCAGCGGATTTCTAGCGATTGTCGGCTTTTGTTTACATAAAGTTACGTTGGATGTCAGAGATCTACGGCTAGTCGTTTTTGTTCTTTCTTGGAATGTCACTTGCCTCATTGGTTTGTGGTTACGTTGTTTTGTTAACTTTGCAAGTTTAGATAAGCATTGAGCTTTTTTTTTTGTAATCATTATATGCTACTCGCATGTTATTACTCCTCAAGTACTTCCTCTTACTTGTGTCATTAGGACCATGACAATGCAAACTCTGTTTCAGACTTCCGATTTTCGATTTATGTTTTTCAATATTTTAGAGACTTTGAAACCATAAGTTCAATATATAAATCGAATATATATACAGAATATATTGGCTAATATATTAATTTAAATAGTTTAGTGTATATACGCTTACATATTCGTCAATCTAACAAGAGTTCGAATCAATAAAGAGTTAAATTTATAAATATTTATTGTATTTTTATATAGAAATATTATATATATTTATAATTATCGCATTTTTATATAGAAATATTATATATATTTATAATATAAGAGAATAAATAAAACATAATGTGGTCTGGTGGTAAAAATATACTTACTCTTTGTATTATTTTATCTTATATTAAAAAACTTTAATTTGTTTTTTTCCGATTTTCGGATACTTGTTCAGTTCTGGTTCGGTTTTTCAGGTATAGAAATATAACAACCATTCAGATATTTAAAAATTTCGATTTCGGGTATTTTAGTTTAGTTCCAATTCAGTTTTTCGGTTCCGGTTTTTTTTGGCCAGGCTACCTATAATAATGCTACTCTTGAAATCTAAAATTGCCTCAATTAAATAATGATTTGTCTTGTTTTACTTATCGTGTTTATTTCCCGCATTATCTTCTTACATTCATCATTGTATCCCTATAAATAATTTGTAATGGAGGAACATGACATTAGTTGCTTCTTCCACTTCTCATTTTCTTCTTTATTTGTAGGAACCATTATGTCAGCTTATATCCATCTGAAGTTATGGACCTATATGCTCGTTCAATAGCCAAAACAATTGGGCCGAAACTTGGCTCATGGGCCGAAGTTAGTTTCATCTTCTATTTCGTACCCTAAATCAACTTTCCGTGGTGAACAAAAAAAAAAAATCAACTTTCCTATACCCCACATGTCTCTCCTAGTGTCTCTTCTTCAGGTTACAGAGAACTGAGCTCATGATGTTTCCCATGAATCAAGCCATATAGATTATAGATTACCAGTACAAAAAGCCTCAACGAAAGTTTTGGTTAGCATAACTCTTTGTCTTTTTTTTTTTTTTTTTTTTGTAACACCCATAACTCTTTGTCTAAATGCTTAACAATATGCTTTGAACTACATAACTATATTCTTACGGTAGGGTTTGCTTTGACCTCGTTGTCTCGTTTCTTATGACCTTTTTTTGTTTGTTTGTTTTTTTTTTCTATGCTTTCAGGTTTAAGTGTCCGGTTTCTAGGGAAATCTGTGTTTAAGGATTTGAAAGAGGGAAGATGGCTCATGTGGATAGGATAAGTAATTTGCCTGAAGCGATACTCTTGAGAATACTGTCAGAGCTGCCTACTACTAAAGATGTTGTGGCCACAATGGTTTTGTCAAAACGATGGCAGTTTCTTTGGAAGTCAGTGCCAAAACTTGTATACAACGATAGCTGTCAGAACATTGATATTGGAAGGTTGTCCCGCTTTGTGGACAGGTCTTTGATTCTGCACGAGGCACCTGTAGAAACTTTGCATTTCGAACTTACAGAAAAGTCTCTTGCTGCTAATGATATTGGAGTATGGATTGCCATTGCAGTTAAGTGCCATGTGCGTGACCTGTGTATCGATATCGACTGTTCTTCCAGTACAGCTCCAGTCATACTTCCAAGGAGTTTATATACAGAAGGCTCTAGAATGCTTGTTTCCTTGAAACTGGAGAGTGTGACTCTTAAGGATTTTTCTACCATGCCTTCTTTCCCGACCCTTAAAACTTTGAGCCTTGTATCTGTCAAGTACCCAGGTGAAGAGTTTGTCAGGAGGCTTTTGTCCAAGTGTCATGTTCTTGAAGATTTGTATGTGGAACAATGTCTCCATGACAATGTGACTAATTTCACAGTTAAGGTTCCTTCTCTCAAGAGTGCAATTTTGTATAAATCACCAGAAAGAAGTGTAGAAGGTGAAGATGGATTTGTGATAGATGCTCCTTCTTTGGAGTACTTGGACATAAGTTTTGGTACGGTTGGATTTTGTGTCATTGAGAATGATATGCCTAATATTGTTCAGGCAAATGTTGTTGCCGACAATAGTTCCCCTGGGATGACTCTGAGTTCTGTTACTTCAGCAAAGCGTCTCTTTATCTGTTTACCAAACTCAAAGGTGTATTATCTGCCTTGACTAACTATACATGCTGTTATTTGTATTCTTTTACCTGTTTGCCACTAACTTATTGCACTTGTCTTTATTGTATTGTATTGCAGGATGCATATTCTGTTGGTACTGTCTTCCACCGTCTTGTACGCTTGAAAATATGCACATGTGAGCCAGAGTGGTTGAATCTACTTATGCGTTTGCTCAATGATTCCCCTAATTTACGGTATCTCAGACTTGAAAAGGTACATATATATATTACACATATCGACCAGTCATTCATTGTCTATGAGTAGGGTAATTTTCCAGTCCTTATAAAATGTCAACTTATTGCAGTGCCACAAGATTGATAGCACACGCCCCTGCTGGAATGAGCCAAGCTCAGTTCCTGAATGTCTGTCATCGAGTCTTGAAACTCTTGAATGGGTAGGATATGAAGGAAGAAAAGAAGAGAAAGAAGCAACAACATTCATACTAAGAAGCGGAATCTGTTTGAAGAAAGTAACAATTTCCTCTACATCAACTGACTCCGGCAAGAAACTTGAGATGCTCAAGGAATTGTCCTTTTCCTTCAGGCGTTCACCTACATGTCAGCTTGTATTCGACTGAACTTGCGCTCAGTACTCAAAGTTGGGCTGTGTTTGATCCCATATCTTATAAACATCTCTTAGAGCTTTGTTTTCTCTATCTTAACTTATTTAGTTCATGTTGGTTGAGTACTATATTCACAAAATCAACCGACCACTGTTTGAAATCAACATATATCGCTTTACTTTGGACATTGTTTTCAAAATCTATGATTGATTTACTCATTTATTTTATTCATTGATTCTGAATAGTTGTTGGCATATATCACCAGCGTGGTCCATAACAATTAGATGTCCTAATCCAAAATTAATTTGTGCATCTTAATCATCTGGGTGATTTTTTTCCTTCTAAAATTAATAGACAAATTTAGCTGAAAATAAAATTGAAACACTTTAGGTGCCCTACTCCATCACCTTATTATTTGACATATATAAGTTTTTTTTTTTGAAATCTCTATTTCTGATTTGAATAATAACATTTTATTATTTATACAATAATATAAAATTTTAAACACAATAACTGTTAAATGTCACTTTATTTTTGGGCATTTTGCAAAATATACAATTAATTTACTTAGCCTTTTATATATTTATTTATTGATTTTGCATCACAAACTTTGAGAATTCTTCATGTATCACTTTATTCTTTGACATATAGTATTTTCTACAAAATAGTTAGACACCAAAAGTTTAATAAAACTTTAAAATATTAACTTTATTAAATGTTCCTGTAGTAAAAGTTGAGTTTATATTTTTCTTTATCTTAGATAATTCTGGACACGCAGATACGCATATATATATTTTTATTTGTTGATACAAAAAGTACTACGGCCAGGGTTTTGCTTGTACAAATCCCAGGTGTGTTAGGAAAAGAGTGTTTTACCTTTTTAAAAATTATAAATAGGCTTGTAAAACAACGAGTTTTGACTAGCAACCTGAGAGAGCTTTTCTCCAAATTTTCAAAGAATCACCGACGATGTTCTTTTCCTGCATTAGGTATTTTCTTGATTTTGAAATTTTCTTCTGATTTTGGTATTACCTTTGATTTGATACTCCAAAAAGAAAATCAGTTTATGTTAGAAGAATTCTGTCGAAATTGATTAGTTTGGAAGTTTCCTTTTAAAATTTTTGGTTTAGGTTTTAAAGTGAAACCTAATACTCCATCTAATATCCAATGTTTTTGTGTCTACAAGGAAGAAAACTTCGAAGATCCTAAAAGAGCCGGATCATATGGATAGAATAAGTGAGTTGCCTGATGCGTTGCTCTTGGAAATATTGTCATATTTACCAACAAGTGAAGTTGTGACCACAATGGTTTTATCGAAACGATGGAAGTATCTTTATATGCTTGTGCCAACACTTAAATATGATCATAATAGTTATCAAGATGGTGAGGACATGAGCTTCTCGCGGTTTGTTTACTGTTCTTTGCTTTTACACGAGGCTCCAGTTCTAAAAAGGTTGTATTTCCTACTTGGTCAAAACAATGGTGGTATAGATATTGGAGTATGTGTCAGAACCGTTATTAAACGCCATGCGCGTCACCTGGCTATTGAGATTGATACATCTTCTGCTGAAACTATCAATCCAGCGATACTTCCTACTAGCTTGTATACAGGTTGTACAATGCTTGTGACTTTGCGTCTAAGTAATGTGGTTCTTATGGATTCGTCTTCCACGGTTTCCTTCCCATCCCTCAAAAATTTGGCCCTTCAATCGGTGAAGTACCCAAATAGTGAAATTGTCCCCAAGATTTTATCTGGTTGTCCTGTTCTTGAAAATTTATTTGTGGAACGATGCAAAGGTGACAATGTCAACCTTTTCGTAGTTAGAGTGGCCTCTTTGAAGATACTGTTGTTAAGAAAATTATCGGACATCCATGCTGGCGGGTTTTTAATAGATGCTCCATGTTTGGAGCTCATGGAGATTATCGGATTTTGTGGCATTGAGCATAATATGCCTAAGATTGAAGCGGCAATTGTGTGTGTTACTTGTAATCGTACCGAGCAGATTCTTTCTTCTCTTACATCACTCCAGCAACTTGAACTATGTTTAATGACCTCAAAGGTAATCTTTAGTTTTTTCTTCTTCTTTTAAAAGACCTAACATTCCCACTAAACTCTTCTTTACCCATGTATCTTATGTAGGTTGCGTATCCTGAAGGGATAGCATTTAACCGGCTTGTAGAATTGACTCTGTGTACATCTGGACCGGAATGGTTGAATCTACTTATGCGTCTTCTCAAAGATTCCCCCAAACTAAGAGTCCTCAGGCTAGAACAAGTAAATTTTCCTCTTTAACCTAATTTGATTCAGATATTCATTTATTTTATTTTTAATATTCTAGAAAAGCTAGCGGATTATACTTACTATGGATCCTTGTGAATATCAGGTCCATCTACGTGAGGCCATGGATCTACGGCCGTCCTGGAACGAGCCTAATCATGTTCCTAGCTGTTTATTGTCAAGTCTTGAAACTTTTGAATGGTCAGAGTACGAAGGAAGAGAAGAAGAGATCAAAGCCGCGCAATTCATCATAAGAAACTCTGCTTGTTTAAAGAATGCAACTTTCTATCCTAAATCTACTGATCCTACAGAGAAGCTGGAGATGCTAATGGAATTATCAGTGACACCAAGGAGTTCTTCAATATGTCAGCTTGATTTCGGCCGTGGTACTTCTACAGAAAGGGACATTTTTAATTATCACCGTTTGATGAAACGTTTAAGACAAACATACAAATACTAGGTGATTTTCCCATACTCATGGACGGATATGAATATTTATCAAATAAATATATTGTAATTTATTCTAATTTATTAATTTAGATAAATATTTACTTTTACATATAAATTAATTTATAATCTTTATGTATAACTTATATTAATAATATTATATTATTTTAACTAGACATACGATTTGAGAGATGTTATATTTAATCGGTTTGATTGTTTTTTGGTCAATAGTTGATTTGGTTACACTTGTATATTTTAGATTGCATCTATTTTTCTGAATTTATCTATAGTATTTTTCTTCTAAATATACTAAAACTTTGATTATTATTGCATTTAAATTGGTTATCGTCTTATATATGTAAATATATTTTGGTAAGATTATGTATAACTTAATATATGTTATTCTTATAATGAAACTAAAAATAAACTGAAATTTTGACTCAAAATTACATAAATGAATATAACAATAATATTCTGAAGTCTCATTCATATATATAAATTTTACAAAAAACTGAATTATAACAGTTGGTTAATAGTTTATTTTTCTATATTGATATTTTGAGTCATCATGTAATCTATATGTATTAAAAAAATAATTATTCTAAAATTATGTGTTGGTGTTGTAGTTAGATCTTTTATATTGGATATAAGTGATATATGGTGTTTTCGACATTTTGTATATATGTTTTGTTAATTGTTTTCAAGTCTTATCGAGTCTTTCTAGTTCTTTTTGAGTCATTACATGACTGAAGTAGGTAAGGAGACCTTTGGAGATA
The DNA here is from genome assembly GCA_932364175.1 of Eruca vesicaria subsp. sativa. Classification (NCBI taxonomy): domain Eukaryota; kingdom Viridiplantae; phylum Streptophyta; class Magnoliopsida; order Brassicales; family Brassicaceae; genus Eruca; species Eruca vesicaria. Next base: position 250,952 of record CAKOAT010469598.1, read on the forward strand.
CACATGAAGAAAAAAATGAATATTGGAAGTTTTCTGTCGTAGAGCACCCGAACGGAGCAACCCCCTGCCTGCTCCTTCTGCGCGAGAGCACCCTAACGGAGTAACCCTGCTTGCTTCCGAAAAATTATGGAAACTTCTAATTAATTTTGGGATTTACCCTAATCTTTCTATTTTCTTCTCCCAACAGCCTGTGTCCTTGAGACATATTCTATTCTATTTTTCCTAAACTACGCCTCTTTTGAGAGAGAAGAAACTTTAGAACTTTTGAATATTGTGATATTGATACTTGTAAAGGGAGAAGATCATCTCTCTCGATTTAAAGAAGAATCCTCTGAACCCTATTTATATTTTATCTGCAATAATATTCATGTCTTCTTCATCTCTTGACTCTGTGTTCTCTGTTGTTATGACTGAGTAGTCGATCTTGTTAGCCTAGGATTCTAGGGTGTTGATTCATGAATTGAACATAGATAAGCTTCATCTCTTTGTCTTCGTTTATAACTGCTCTTAATGCTAATACTAATCTAATCACTTAGTGTTTGAATCTAGGTTTAACCTTTTATCATTAACCATGAATTAGGTTGCTAAATCTGTTATAAACGAGCATCATATCGCTGATCAGCGAGAGTAGATATCAGGGTGTGATGTGGGCATATTAGATCAGTGTTTACTGTCGAGCGTTGATCCACGCGAGAGCATAGGTATCATGCTCGCTCCGCGAAAGGAGCATACCTGCGAGAGCAGTGTGTTCTAGTTAAGAAATCTGAGTTCTAGACTGTTCTTAATTGAGCTTGAATAAATGTTTGGTTCATCATGTTAACACCCAATGAACCACCCTAGGCTAGCATTCTTCATCATCTGAAAACCCCAATCAAATCTGTTACTTGCTTGTTTATTTTCTTACTTTATAAACCATTCATTGTCTTAACTTAATATTGATCCCACATAAAAAAAGTATAAGATTTGGTCTCTATGAATTTGATCCTAAAGTGCTACATCGTCATACCATTCAATTGTGGTAGTGTGCACATTAGGTTAATTGGTGTGCGTATATTATATACGTAATATCAATAAGTTAGATTTGTTATGTTACTCGTTTTGTGGGTATATTGAGTTGTATATATTTTTCTTATTCAAATGAAAATATAATTATTTTTATTCTAATTAAATCAAATTAGCTTTATTTATAGCTTAATGCAAGTAATAGTTATCAAGATGACAAGAGCTTCTCGCGGTTTGTTTACAGCTCTTTGCTGTTGCACGAGGCTCCAGTTCTAAAAGCGTTGTATTTCCTACTTGGTCAAAACACTGGTGCTATAGATATTGGAGCTTGTGGTAGAACCGCTATTAAACGCCATGCGCGTCACCTGATTGATATTGATACCTCTTGTGCTGAAACTATCAATCCAGCTATACTTCCTACTAGCTTGTATACAGGTTGTACAATGCTTGTGACTTTGTGGCTAAGCAATGTGGTTCTTATGGATTCGTCTTCCACAGTTTCCTTCCCATCCCTCAAAATTTTGGACCTTTGATCGGTGAAGTACCCAAATAATGAATTTGTTCCCAAGATTTTATCTGGTTGTCCTGTTCTTGAAAATTTATCTGTGGCATGATGCCAAGGTGACAATGTGAGCCTTTTCGTAGTTAGAGTGGCCTCTTTGAAGATTTTATCAGTGCAAAGTCTAAAGGACATCAATGCTGACGGGGTTTTGATAGATGCTCCTTCTTTGGAGATCATGAGGATTCATGAAAATACGGAAGGATTTTGTGGCATTGAGCATAATATGCCTAAGATTGAAGCGGCAAGTGTGTGTGTTACTTGTAATCGTACCGAAAAGATTCTTTCTGCTCTTACTTCACTCCAGCAACTTAGACTGTGTTTAATGACCCCAAAGGTAAACTTTATTTTATGTACTGTTTTAGAAAACTATATATCATTCCCACTAAACATGCACATATCTTATGGGTCCGAATGGTAACCGCGGTTTTGATAATATAAACGGTGCGGAATTGATAAGGATTTTTAAGTCTTAGAGCAAATCAATTATAGTATTTAAGATTGTCGAACCACAGAGAACTAGTGATCTAAACACTAAGACTACACAAACTTTCCTAATCTAAGCAAATAAGAGAGATGGTTTATTTGTAAGTAGCTAAGATCCTAAAAATATAAACAAAGGTGATCTCAAATCCAATCTAGAAACAATCACAAGAACTACTTTTAATCAAATGATAAGGTAGAATCCATGGGATTAAGGTAATTAATCTAAGCAATTAGTTTCCAAGTGAAGGG
>CAKOAT010469598.1:253347-263647 GCA_932364175.1 Eruca vesicaria subsp. sativa
AATCTCTTTGGTTAAGTAAGTTTAGAGCAATACTAAGTTCATTCAAGCATTTTAACAAACACCTTCCGGGCATAAAATAGCTTAAGGTCTAGATGAGAGTGATCAAGTCTAATCTAGCATTAAAAACACTTAGTAAGCATAGAAACAAGTAGATCTAACAATAAACACCTTAACCCTTCACTAATTATCCTAAATCTACTTAACCCATGGATTATATAATTGTCTACTCAAAAATCTCCATGATAAACCTTAAATCCATGATGAATTCAAGGCTAATCATGTTAATGAGAATGAGAAACAAGATATATAAGATGAAATACTTCCTTAAAATGATAAAAATGTTCAAGCTTTTACAATTAGAAACAAGTTCTTGAGAGAAAATGAGATAATTTAGGATTTTTGGGATCTAAAACTATATATAGGAGGTCCAAATTCGTCCTGGTTCAATTGAATTAAACCGGGTCAAACCGGCTTAAACCGGGTCAAACCGGTTTAAACCGGTCAACTCTGAGATTTTGACTTTGCCGCGGCCAAGTACCACCCGCGTCGCACCTCCGCGGTACTCTCCGGAGCTCACTGCCAAGAAACCGCGGGTCACTCCAAGCCGCGTCACCGGTCCGCGGTCCTCGCCTCAAGTCTCTGCCATGAATCCGCGGTAATCCCTTGTCCGCAACGACCAGTCCGCGTTCTTCTCCATCACTCCGACTCCGAGTCTCTTTTTCCGGTCTGAACCGTGCTTCAATCTACCGTCAAGCTCGCCCCAGTCACTCTCAGCTCTCACGCCGTCCTCTCTGTCACGTAATCTCCTGAACCGCCGCAGATCTTCATCCTCATGCTCACCGTCGCGGCTGAGCTCGCCGTCGCAGTGGTTGATCTGCGACCTTCCACCATGAGAGGCCGGTTCAAGCTTCTGTTCATCGAGTTTCGTCATCCTCGTCGAGACCAGCTCCACCGTGGCCCGTGCTATTCGTCGCCGTCGGGTTTGCCGTCTTCTATTCACGGAGGGACCTCGAGCAAGAATGGTGGATTTAGAGTTATTGCACCTCTGGCCCTTCATCTTCTGATCTATTTCGTTTCGGCCCCAAACGTTTGGAATATACAGCCAAGACCTTTGAATTAGCCCAATATTTTATAACGGTGCAACTTAGCCCTTCCGTGTTTGCAGAATGGTCCCCCGACTCTTGATTTATTTCATTATGGCTTCCAAAGTCTTGAAACGTGCAGCTTGACCCTTGATTTTTGCCATAAACTTCCAATTGTGCAATTTAAACCCTGTTATATGCAAATGAACACTCTAATGCAATATATACACCTAATATATAATCTAAATGATCATTATGAACTAAGATGAGATATTAAAAACCTATAAAAACATGAAATATCAGGAATTAATATGCGGTACGGTTCAACTGCGGTTCATGCGGTTTGCGGGACAAGTGCGGATTTGTAGAAAAGATAGTGCGGTTTTGATATAAAAAAAAAGATTAGTACGATTTTGATAGAGAAATAATTTCAAATGAATAAATTAATATTATTAGAAATTGAATTTGTTTATTAGTGTTAATGCTACAGTATTTTGAAATATTTAGTACATAATTTATATTTTAGGTATTCAGTATCTACTAATTTTTTGGTTCAGTTGAAATACTTTAGATGTAAATATACATGAAATGTTTCTTTTTTGTGTTATTTGGTTCCATAACTCTTTGTCCATTTCATGAACAATACATAATTCATGTTATATTCAAACTTACATATTTTACCTTGATTATATATTCAGATTATATTAAAATTGATGATTTTATAAGTTTATAAAGTAATAATATAGATATTGAATCTATTAAAACATACATGTCATAAAGTATTTACTAACATAAAATAAATACATTAATACAATTATAAATTAAAATGTAAACATTATTTTAAATGTTTAAAAATATATTGTAAAGCAAAACAAATAAATATGTGAACATTATATATTTATTGAGATCCTAGACTGTTTTTAGAGTGTTTATTGGTTAATAGGTTTAAAATCCATTTTAAATATGCTACAAGATATCTTAATGTCAACCTTATATATTACTGTCTTTTTTTTTAATGTCTGATTAATTATGCTATTACAACGATGAGAATATTACATAGACGATTTTACAGCCGACAATTCTACCATCTTGTGAGAATACACGCCTGACTGCATCACTCCGAGCCGTCCTATGAGATCCATGTTCGATGGTACGCCCTGCACCAAGCTGAAGATCTCTTGTAACTTATTTCTCCATAATCTGCATAATTTGGTTTTTCTGGGGTTTGAAACTCAGACCTCCGGGTGTAGAAGCATTAATGAACCCTTAGTCAAACCACTGGACCAAGGGGGCTTCCACTATATATTACTGTCAGCTAACAGATTAATTTACATTATTTAAAAAAAAAAATTGAATACCGCATCGAAGAAGTAAATACCGCACCTATTTTGCTGAGTTGTGATAAGAAGTGCGTTTTTCTATTAATATAGAACAACCAAAAAAAGTTTTTTGCTGAGTGCGTTATTTGATACGCACCGCACTTCTGTTTTGAATTTTGTTGATTGGTAACTTGATTAACATTTCTGTCAAATCATATCAATTCCGCCCCGCACCCCTGCTCCCATTCACAACCTATATGTAGGATGCGTATCCTGAAGGAATAGTATTCAAACGGCTTGTAGATTTGACTCTGTGTACTTTAGAACCGGAATGGTTAAATCTACTTATGCGTCTTCTCAAAGATTCCCCCAAACTAAGTGTAACGACCCGATTTTGGTTTCAATATTTGTTAGCTTGCTAAAGCTTATACCTCTCCTCTATAAATATCCAAACCCCAGCCTTGTTTTCTCCACCTGCACAAGAAAAAGAAAAATAAAAGATGAGAGAGAGAGAGAAAGAGAGAGAGAGAGCTCAAGAGGAAGAAAATGGGAAAACCCTTGTGCATGAGCTACCAGGAGCTGTCGCCGGAGTCACCACACGCCAGAATCATGTTAAGCACACCACCACCGTTCGGAACCACTAGGAACCGCCGTGAACCACCTTGCCATTAAGCTATGTTTTGTCCGTTCAGTAAATCATCGATAACTCCTAAACCGTTGAGAATCTCGTGCATTCAAGGCCACCACTGTGTTCTACTCGTCGAGACGAAGCCGTAGACACCAAAAACGCCGCGATCCGACCCCAGACGAAGGCACACGCGCCCTCCGAAGTTTTGCCGGAAACCACCGTCCGGACCACCTCCGGATCGCCGCCGGACCGCCGTCGCCTCGCCGGAGCCGCCGCAGCCGGCCGCCGTCTGTCCGCCGTTGGGAAGCCGCACCTCCGCCGTCCGTCCGCCGCCGGTGACCGCCGGTAAGCCGCCGCCCTTCTCGCCGGACCGGTGACCGGAGTCCGGTGACTCGCCGGCGACTCGGCCGGGTTGACTCGGCGAGTCAACCGTTGACTCGGTCAACCGGTTCAGGCTGGTCAATCTTGGTTAGTGTTTGGTTAGTTAAACCGGCGGTTAAAATCAATTCGAAATCGGTTAGGGTTAAACCGGTTAATTAAATTAATTGATTTTGGTTAAGAGAAAACCGGATTGAAATCGATTGGGATTTGGTTCGATTCAATTCGAAATCGGTTAAGGTCAAACCGATTTGGTTAAGTCAATTGATTTCTGGTCAAGGGTTGACCGGGTTGACTTTGACCTGCGAGTTGACTTTTTGTCTAATCCATCTGAAACCCGTTTTAAACCGTTCGAAAGCCATTCTGACTCGATTTTTCGCCCTGGTTTCAGATTTGGAGTCCATTTGAGCACCTGGAGACCATAGATACCACTTATATTCATTGCTAAGGTGAGGGCTACTCCGTTTGAACACCGAACTAGTTTAGTACTGCTATTATGAAAAGTCTAGTTTCGAAACATGTTCCGTCTCTATGAATCGAGTCTTGCTTGTTTATTTTTATTTTTGATTGTTAAAATGGAACTAGGATAATAGAGGATTCAACGATTGTGTGAAATGATTGACGCTGAGCATTGTAATATATATGTATATATATAGTTACATAGTAGGGACTATGTGATGAGGGCGGGGGTTCAGAGATGTCTGGACTAGCGACGCCGCGGGTTTTGTGCGGGGGCCCAGAGACGTCTGAGTTTGCGCCGCAGCGGGTATTGGGCTGGGGTACAGTGAGGTACCAGCGACGCCGCGGGTTATGTGCGGGGGTACAAAGACGTTTGTACTAGCGACGCAGCGGGTGGTAGTGCGGGGGTACAGAGACAGACTGTACTAGCGACGCAGCGGGTATAAGTGTATATCCTTATGAGGAAATGCGCGGTGCAGGGAGTAGCTTTGTACTATGAGCGCATGGGTGATAGTTGATAGTTGATAGTTGGCTAGTGTACTGGATTGACATTGTGTGTTCTGTGTGGTGGTTTATCACCGTGTTTGTCTCATGCTAGAACTAGGTTTACATAGTCGTAGTGCTATGTACTGAGTCAGTGATTTGAGGTTTAGCATCCCACTGAGCGACTCCCCTGTTGCTCACCCCTCCTTTCCTTCCCCCTTTCAGGTGAGACCGATGAGCAGGAGTAATTCTATCGGACCGGTGCTATTTGGGTTGTTGGGCTTTCACGTCTTTTATCTTCCGGATTTCACAAGTTTATACTTTTGGGCTTTTATCGCTAATGGGCCTTCCCGCTATTGAAACTTTATCGTTTATGTTATTATCGATATTTCAGAAATTATTTTAATTACTTGATTTTTCGACGTAAACTTTGACCTTTCAATATTTTTTTTATATAAAGATATTATTCATTATTGTAAAATTATTAATTATTATTGGTTTCAAAGTGACGGGTGTCACATTTTTGGTATCAGAGCGTGGTTCCGTCCCGGCTCCGACCCGGGATGGCGATTCGTGGAGACCCGGATTTTTAACTCGGATTTTTAATTTGGTTTTGCTTCGATTTTATACGATTTTAAAAGTATTTTGGGGATTTGGGAATTTTGAAAAGGAAAACCAATAGCACCCTTCTGCTCGTTTAATCGAATTGTCTCTTTTTGTCGATGAGTAAAGTCATCGTCATCCGTTTTCTAGCTAACATGTTTCCAGCCGGAGGTTCAGGTTACGAATGGAAGATGTCAGAGTTTTCATATTGCTGAGGCATTTATCAGTTTCGTCGATCGTGTTTAGAGATTATTTGCGAGTGGACATGTGTCGTTTCTGCCACACAACTTCAAGCTATCGCTCCACCAGTTTTGTTTCATGAGTTTGTGTGATATGAGATATAAGCCATTGGTTGGCATGTGCTATGTTGTGTATGAGTTTGGAGTTATGTTTGGTTTGTAAGCTCGTGGGGATCGCTTTTGAAGTAGGGGTACGGCAGCTTGCCTTGTGTTGATATTGGAGTTTCACTTGATCTTGTTGCCATTTTTTTTGGATTGTGTTGATCGTTTCGGAAATGTGTCAGTTTGGATAGCTGACATATGACGTTTTGGAGCTATTTGGATGTATCAAGTTGTACCAGTTATGCTTGGAGGAGTTGAGTCATTCACAGACTCGTTAGAGATTTTTCCGAGATGGAGTTGACTTTCTGCGATGTTATTCTAGGGATGCATTGGTTGTCACGTTATCGATTAGTATTGGATTGTGTGTTTTTCTGGAGCAGAAGAGATTTTTACAACCGCCATCCTACACGAGATGAATTTTTGGACGTAAGATCATATGGATATTTGAGGCCATTTTGATGGTTAAGTACGATGGAAAGCATGTGTTGCAGGACCTTTCAGTTATAGAGAATGAGGATATATTTAAGACATTTGGAAGGGTCATCATATCACCAAGCATAGGAGATGCTTTTGTGATTGAAATGGAATTAAGGACACCATCGGTTTAACGAGTTCAGTACTGATTAGCGCCAACAGAGATGACCGAGTTGATGAACCAGATGGAAGATTTATTAGACATGGATTTCATTACACCGAGTATTTCACCATGGAGGCATTACTGTTGTTGCGACGGAAAAGAGATAAGAGTTCCAAATTTGGTATCGACGATAGAGATTCGAACAAGGTGAACATTAAGAGAAAGCATCCGCTTCGGCGTATTGATGAATGGTTGGATTAACTACTAGGAGATTCATTGCTTTCGAGGATTGCATTGGCATCAGGATACCATCAGGTTGCTATAGCTGAGGAGTATGTACGGAATACGGATTCACGTATGCGCGACGGATATAGTGAGTTTGTGGTGATACTATCTGGGGCTATGAATAAAGTATTTTTGCGAGCACTTGGATAAGTGGGTGATTGTATTCATCGACGACACCTTGGATATTGTTGGAATAGGGAGAAGTAAGATGAGCATAGGCAGAGTTTGTATTTAATGCAAGAAGGTCAGATCATTGCATAAGCAGTGAACCAGATGAAGATTAGGAATATGGAGCATTTTGGAATGAAAGTTAGAGATTTTTGGAGTGTTCACCAAGGTTGCCTTTTTTATTGGCTATGGAGTATCCACGTGAAGATGCATTAGCGTGGTGGGAGGAAGTACGATTGAGCCACTTTGGACCTAACAGACTTACCTGGAAGATTTTTTTTAGAGGTGGAATTTCAGAAGGAAGTATGATCAAAAAGTTTTTGGATAGAATGCGAGTAGAAATTCACAGCAAGTGTTGTGTCGTTACTTCAGGTTAAGAGATTAAGTGGAGAAATCTACCGAGCAAGGAACCAGTTTGAGGTATTGAGTTGTCCCCGTTACAATCACCTTCATAGTGGGAAATATATTAAGTTTTATGCTTGGATTCAGTTGAGGCATATTTCGAGGCTAAATATTCACTGCACGATTTGGAGTTAGCAGCAGTTGCATCGGCTTTAGAGTTTTTGGGATCATCCTTGTATGGCAAGGAAGTTCAGATTTCATGGGATCATCAGAGTGGTTTTCATCTTCATTCTTTAAGGACTTATACTTGAAACCGTGCAGATGTATTGAGTTAGCAGCAGTCTACTATTGTGAATATCACACGCCATTCGGTAAGGCCAACCAGGTGGCTAATGTCTTGGGTAGGCACATGAATGATGTTTCAGAAAAAAAAAGAAGATTAAGAAGTTTACTACGACACCTACAAGCCTCCGGATCATGTACAGTTCAATAGAGCAGGATACAGTCGGTATTGGAGCATTGGAGCATACAACTTACTATGGAGATTACACCAAACTCAAGATAGCGATATGGATTTGGTTAGGTGGATCGAGTAGGGAGCAGACGACAGTTTGGATATCACCTGTCATTTGGTAAGGTTAACCAGATGACGATTCCTTGTGTAGGAGCGACGTTTCGGGAACCAAGGAGGATTAAGAACTTGTTGGAATACTTGCTATTCTCAAGTTGTGTACGATTGTTGTGAAGGGATGACATCAGATCTTGAGACTCTGGAGCATGCACATTTGCTATGGAGGATACGTCAAGCACATGAAAGCAATACGACTTTGGTTATGCGGATTGAGTATGAGAGTATTGGATATCAGACAGATACGAGTGGAAGTTTCACGCACGAAAATGAAGTTTGTCTGTCGGACGATAAATTGTTAAGAAGATTGATCTTACAACAAGCACAACACTCAGATTTTGTTTATCCATCAGGAAATAAAAAGGGGTACAACACTATGAAGTGTCACTATCTTTGGCCTAGTATGAGAAAGCTTGTAGCTACATTGCATCACAATATAGACATGTCAGATGGTTATGCTCAGGACATATATTTTCAGGTTATGGTTGAGTTTGTTTTTGGACGAGTAGAAATGAGGCATGGGGACTATGTATAGTGTAACTGGATTATTGTTCACCACAGGTGGAAAGGATACCACATGAGTAGTCATGGACAGACTTATCAAGCCGATTTATTTCCTAGCAATTAAGAAGACAGATTTTGATAACCAGTTGGCGCAGTTTTACATCAGCCAGATTGTGTGGTTGCATTGAGTTAATGTGAACATTGTAACAGATCGGGATGTCAGTCCACATCTACATTTTCAGAGTTTTTCACAAGGAATTTGGGTCAATGGTTCATATGAGTACATTTACCACCCGCGGACAGATGGTCAGGCAGTGAGGATTATTCGGACTTCTGAGGATATGCACAAGGTTGCGTCTTGTATTGAAAAGAATCTAGGGAAACATCTACCTTTAGCAAAGCTTGCCTACAGTGACAATTAACTTTCAAATATTGAGATAGCTTCATAAGAGACTATTTTGGATAGGCATCATCGTACACGACTTTGTTGGACAAAAGAGGGGGAGCAATATAGGTAGAACTCCAGAGACGGTAGAGTAGATGGACATGCTCGAATTTGGTTTTCGAAAAGGCCATGGCCGTTAGAGGATTATACAGATAAGCATCATAAGGATTTGGAGTTCCAGATAGAAGATCGAGTAAACCTGAAAATAAGGACATTTCAGGGAGGAGATAAGATTCGAAAGTTAAAGAAGTGTAAATCGAAATATGTGGGAACATCAACTATTGTGGTGCGGATTGGAGCAATTGCATACATATTGGACTTATCAGCAGAGTTATCGGACTCCCATGACGTGTTTCATGTTTCGGTTTTCGTAAAAGATGTAAAAGAATCAGAGCTCGTTTTTGCAGTAGCCATCAGTTAACCTCAGCGAGATTGTATGCGTCTTGTCAGCCAGTGAGAATTACAGATCGTCAGATAAAATCATTTCGGGGAATGCCAACTGTGTTTGTCAGAGTTTGCTGGGAAAGATAGGATTCAATAGAAGATTTCAGAGTCCGAGCATATTTATTATTTGGAGCTCGCTACGATGATATTGGATAGTCGACGGATGACTCGAATTCGATGACGAATTCTTTATTAGTGGGGGAGAATTGTAACGACCGGATTTTGGTTTCAATATTTGTTAGCTTGCTAAAGCTTATACCTCTCCTCTATAAATATCCAAACCCCAGCCTTGTTTTCTCCACCTGCACAAGAAAAAGAAAAATAAAAGATGAGAGAGAGAGAGAGAGAGAGAAAGAGAGAGAGAGAGCTCAAGAGGAAGAAAATGGGAAAACCCTTGTGCATGAGCTACCAGGAGCTGTCGCCGGAGTCACCACACGCCAGAATCATGTTAAGCACACCACCACCGTTCGGAACCACTAGGAACCGCCGTGAACCACCTTGCCATTAAGCTATGTTTTGTCCATTCAGTAAATCATCGATAACTCCTAAACCGTTGAGAATCTCGTGCATTCAAGGCCATCACTGTGTTCTACTCGTCGATATGAAGCCGTAGACACCAAAAACGCCGCGATCCGACCCCAGACGAAGGCACACGCGCCCTCCGAAGTTTCGCCGGAAACCACCGTCCGCCGCCGTGCTCCGCCGCCGGACCACCTCCGGATCGCCGCCGGACCGCCGTCGCCTCGCCGGAGCCGCCGCAGCCGGCCGCCGTCTGTCCGCCGCTGGGAAGCCGCCGCCGCCGCACCTCCGCCGTCCGTCCGCCGCCGGTGACCGCCGGTAAGCCGCCGCCCTTCTCGCCGGACCGGTGACCGGAGTCCGGTGACTCGCCGGCGACTCGGTCAACTCGGCCGGGTTGACTCGGCGAGTCAACCGTTGACTCGGTCAACCGGTTCAGGCTGGTCAATCTTGGTTAGTGTTTGGTTAGTTAAACCGGCGGTTAAAATCAATTCAAAATCGGTTAGGGTTAAACCGGTTAATTAAATTAATTGATTTTGGTTAAGAGAAAACCGGATTGAAATCGATTGGGATTTGGTTCGATTCAATTCGAAATCGGTTAAGGTCAAACCGATTTGGTTAAGTCAATTGATTTCTGGTCAAGGGTTGACCGGGTTGACTTTGACCTGCGAGTTGACTTTTTGTCTAATCCATCTGAAACCCGTTTTAAACCGTTCGAAAGCCATTCTGACTCGATTTTTCACCCTGGTTTCAGATTTGGAGTCCATTTGAGCACCTGGAGACCATAGATACCACTTATATTCATTGCTAAGGTGAGGGCTACTCCGTTTGAACACCGAACTAGTTTAGTACTGCTATTATGAAAAGTCTAGTTTCGAAACATGTTCCGTCTCTATGAATCGAGTCTTGCTTGTTTATTTTTATTTTTGATTGTTAAAATGGAACTAGGATAATAGAGGATTCAACGATTGTGTGAAATGATTGACGCTGAGCATTGTAATATATATGTATATATATAGTTACATAGTAGGGACTATGTGATGAGGGCGGGGGTTCAGAGATGTCTGGACTAGCGACGCCGCGGGTTTTGTGCGGGGA
>CAKOAT010469598.1:263747-292640 GCA_932364175.1 Eruca vesicaria subsp. sativa
GCGGGTATTGGGCGGGGGTACAGTGAGGTACCAGCGACGCCGCGGGTTATGTGCGGGGGTACAAAGACGTTTGTACTAGCGACGCAGCGGGTGGTAGTGCGGGGGTACAGAGACAGACTGTACTAGCGACGCAGCGGGTATAAGTGTATATCCTTATGAGGAAATGCGCGGTGCAGGGAGTAGCTTTGTACTATGAGCGTATGGGTGATAGTTGATAGTTGGTAGTTGGCTAGTGTACTGGATTGGCATTGTGTGTTCTGTGTGGTGGTTTATCACCGTGTTTGTCTCATGCTAGAACTAGGTTTACATAGTCGTAGTGCTATGTACTGAGTCAGTGATTTGAAGTTTAGCATCCCATACCTCACTGAGCGACTCCCCTGTTGCTCACCCCTCCTTTCCTTCCTCCTTTCAGGTGAGACCGATGAGCAGGAGTAATTCTATCGGACCAGTGCTATTTGGGTTATTGGGCTTTCACGTCTTTTATCTTCCGGATTTCACAAGTTTATACTTTTGGGCTTTTATCGCTAATGGGCCTTCCCGCTATTGAAACTTTATCGTTTATGTTATTATCGATATTTCAGAAATTATTTTAATTACTTGATTTTTCGACGTAAACTTTGACCTTTCAATATTTTTTTTATATAAAGATATTATTCATTATTGTAAAATTATTATTTGTTATTGGTTTCAAAGTGACGGGTGTCACACTGATCATGTTCCTAGCTGTTTATTGTCAAGTCTTGAAACTTTTGAATGGTCACAATACGAAGGAAGAGAAGAAGAGATCAAAGTCGCGCAATTCATCATAAGAAACTCTGCTTGTTTGAAGAATGCAACTTTCTATCCTAAATCTACTGATCCTACAGAGAAGCTTGAGATGCTGATAGAATTATCAGTGTCACCAAGAAGTTCTTCAATATGTCAGCTTGATTTCGGTCGTGGGACTTCTACAGAAAGGGACATTTTTTATGATCACCCCTTGATGAAATCTTTAAGACAGACATACGAGCATATATAAAGATGATTTCAAAATATTTTTTTTTTATGTTAAACTATGTGTTTTCTTGCACCATGCATGTGCAGTAATAAAAATTTCAAATTTAAATAATATTTAAAGTAAAAGTATGTTAATATTCTATTTATTATTTTCATAATGTTTAAATATAAATTTTAATTTAGTTAAAGTAAAATTAAGTTAAAGAAGCATTTTGATTTATTTTAAATTATACTTATGATATATATATATATATATATATATATATATATATATGTTGGGGTCAAAATCGGTACGACGGAATCAACGGCCGAAACTACCCGCAGAAATATAAAACAATCGTTTTATAAAACCCAAAGAATCGTTTTATAAAACTCGAGGATCGTTTTATAAAATCCGAGGATCGTTTTATAAAACTCGTGAATCGTTTTATAAAACTTGAGGATCGTTTTATAAAACTCGAGGATCGTTTTATAAAACTCGAAAAGCCGTTTTAGAAAAATTAAAGATCGTTTTATAAAACTCGAGAACTAAGCCGACTAGGAGACACTAGACTAGTTCGCCCATCGGCGAACTAAGCCGGCCCGGCTTAGTTCGCCAATGGGCGAACTAGGAGATGCTAGACTAGTTCGCCCATCGGCGAACTAAGCCGGGCCGGCTTGGTTCGCCGATGGGCGAACTAGGAGACACTCGACTAGTTCGCCCACCGGCGAATTAGAGAGTTCCCCGATATCCCGCGCCTCGATCTCCCGTATTCCCGATTCGAAACTTACGTCTTTCGACATGGTCGCGTTCTGAACCACGGCCGAAACATCTCCCGTTCCATCTCGATCCGACCTATCGTTCGAGTTTTACGATAAAAACTGTAAAACTTCGCTTTCTCGATAAAGAACTCAAAGAAATCGTATAAAACGGCAACGGTTAAACGAAACACCGAACATTGCCTAAACCATACGATTTATTCGAGATTTCTCGTTGAAATCATAAAAAACGCGTTTTTAATAAAACGTCGAGTAAATCGTAAAAAACGCGTTTTCAATTAAAACGTCGAGAAAATCGTAAAACCTTACGATTAGTTCGAGGAATTTACTAAAAACGGCATCAGATCAGGAAACGATCCCGTACAAAGTCGGAAAACGGATTTATCGCAGAACGGCCCGGAAGGTCCTAAAACGCGATAAAAACCCATCTCCCGATCTTGACGGAATCTAAACCGAAGATACGATAATGTTTTGACGGTTTACTCGCAGAAGGAAAATAAATGTCAAGTTTGAAGATAAAAGGAAGGTTTGAAGAAAAATAGAAGATTTCCGCGAAAGAAAAGGAAGGATCGAGAAAAATGGAAAATTCCCGATATAATCAAATCTGGGCGAAATGGAAAGACCGAATGGCCAAGGCGAGGAGTATATAAATAAGAGGTCTAGGGCAGAAGCAAGGGACACTAGTTTTCAGAGCTTTCACCACCAAACTTAGCATTTAGGCAATTTTCCGTTTTCGTTATCGACCTGCGTGTTAACAAGGGTTTTAGTCTTAGATTGCTAGAACTAGGAATTTCGCCGACGGTTCACGCAGCTAAGGCACCTCTCGTTGTAACCGTTCTTACGCGAATTCGGAATAAGAATCCTTCTTGCTTTCAATCTCGTTTTTATTTTTATATCTTTCAATTTATTCATATTAATCGCGTTCTTGGTTACTTGTCGTTGGCTTTTGCAGAGATCCGGTTCCTCTGGAAAATTAGAGTTTTCCTAACTTTCCTTATTTTACGGAAACCGACAGGTGCGAATTTCGGTTCCCACAATATACAATTATTTATTTTAATGAAGATATATTAAATCAATTTGTATCATTTTCAAAAAAAATGATACAAATTTTTATATTAAAACAAAATAATATAGGATTTCTAAAATTTATAGATATCATAATAAAACAAATGTTGTTTCAACTAAAAGTTAATAATTTTTTAAAAAATCTTATTTTGTCAGCTTTAAAAATATTATTTAGTAACAAAATTATATGATTATAAAAATAGACTTAGATATCATTTCGTCATTTGTAAAGTATTTTTATATTTCTATTCGGTGTCATATTTAAATAGATTTATTTTAATTATGTTGTATTAATTATTTCTATATACATTAAATGTGATTGTCATGTCATATTAATCCATTAACCATGCCTTCTATTCTAACATGCCATGTCATTTTTAATAAAAATAATTGTAAAAATGATATGTATCAAATTACTCAAATAATATCTAGGGGATGGATATATTTATTTAAGCCTATTAAGCTTTTCGCCCCCTGATATTGTTCACTTGAATGGGGTTACTCAGCAACATGATTTTAGAATGAGATGTACTATCTATTTTATTAAAACAAAAGGATAAAATATAGCTTACCAAATTTTTAATTTTCAATTAATTTTCTGCATTTTAATTTAATCTTCTTTATTTTTATTTTTGTATTTTAATTTAATCTAATTTATTTTTAAAAATTTTATTTGTTTTTATGGATTTTATATAATTTATGATTTTTTTATTTTTGGTTTTGAATTTTATATTTAATTTTCTGATTTAATCTAATTTATTTTTGCAATATTATTTATTTTTCTGAATTTTCTTTTTTATTTTGTGGATTTTTATTTAATTTTATAAACTTTTGTTTTAGTTTTCTGATTTTTTCTTTATTTTTTATTTTTAGTTTAGTTTATTTATTTTATTAATTAATCATTATTATTTTTCAAAAAAATCGATATATCATCACATTTAGCTGATGTACAAATTATTTTTTTAAATTGATGAACTAATAAGCTAAATCGAAGGTTTTTTGTGACATAGGATATCATTTTGAAAGTTTAACTGTTAGTCAAAAAAATTTAAAGTTTATATGTGTATTAGTACATGCCACTTTCAAAGTTTTAATGTGATTTTTCCGGTTATTATCTATTACATTTTTGTTGCATATGTTTTTTTTTTATATATATAAGATTTAGTCTGTCAGCTTATGTCCATCTGAAGTTATGGACCTATATGCGCGTTCAATAGCCGCGTAAGATTTGGGCCCCAATTGAGCTCATGGGCCGAAATTAGATTCATTTCCCTTCTTTTGAACGCATCGGCGATTTATTTTCCTTTTCTTTGAACACATGATTATGGACCTATGCCCCCACATACATGTCTTGTACCTCCTGTTCTTCAGATTACAGTTTCATAAGCGGTGGATTTGCTGGAGAATTGAGCTGTAATAATTTCCAAGAATCTCCGTATAGATTAAGGTAATCGTAAATTCATTACTTCAGCTTTGGTTTATAGTGAACGGAAACTGTTCGACAAAAAGGCTGAACGAATTTTTGGTTTGTACAACTCTGTCTGAGCGCTAACTATACGCTTTCTTGAGATTACATGTTCATTTGTTTTTGAACTACATAACAATTTTCTTACCCTAGGTTTTGCTTTGTCTGGCTTATGAGAGAAAAACACACCTAAAATTTCAGATTCCTTGTTTTTTTTGGTTCGATACTTTCAGACTTGCTGAAAGTTTGGTATTTGAAAGGGGAAGATGACTCATGTGGATAGGATAAGTGATTTGCCTGAACCGCTCCTCTTGAGAATACTATCAAAACTGCCTACTGCTAAAGATGTTGTGGCCACAATGGTTTTTTCAAAACGATGGGAGCATCTTTGGAAGTCAGTGCCAAAGCTTGTATACGACGATAGTTGTGAGGATATTATTGATAATGGAAGGTTTTCCCGCTTTGTGGACAGGTCTTTGATTCTGCACGAGGCACCCGTAGAAACTTTGCATTTCAAACTTACAGAAAAGTCTCTTGTTGTTGATATTGGAATATGGATTAAAATTGCTGTTAAATGCCGCGTGCGTGACTTGAGTATCGAGATAGACTGTTCTTCCATTAAAACTCCAGTTATAATTCCAAGGAGTTTATATAAAACAGGCTCTGGAATGCTTGTTTCCTTGAAACTAAAGAGTGTGACTCTTATGGATGTTTCTACCAGCTTGCCTTCTTTCCCGACTCTTAAAACTTTGAGCCTTGTATCTGTCATGTACCCAGGTGATGAGTTTGTCAGGAGGTTTTTGTCCAGTTGTCATGTTCTTGAAGATTTGGTTGTGGAACTATGTCTCCATGACAATGTAACTATTTTCACAATCAAGGTTCCTTCTCTCAAGAGTGCATCTTTGTATAAACCATCAAAAACATCTGTAGAAGGTGAAGATGGATTTGTGATAGATGCTCCTTCTTTGGAATACATGGACATATTTTATGATGCTGTTGGGTTTTGTTTCATTGAAGATATGCCTAAAATTGTTAAGGCAGATGTTGTCGCCTCTCATAGTTCTCGCGGAGTGACTCTGACTTCTTTTACTTCAGCAAAGCATCTCTTTCTATGTTTACCGAACTCAAAGGTAATAATATCTGCCTAACTGTAAATGCTGTTATTTGTAGTCTTTGACCTTGTGCATCCTTATTTTTCTCTCTTTTAGAATCAAATATTCGGGAAGAGTCTTGTGAGCAAACTTGTTAATTAGCCACTAACACATTGCACCTGTTCTTTAATTATGTATTGTATTGTACTGTATTGAAGGATGCATACTCTGTTGGTACTGTCTTCCACCGTCTTGTACACTTGAGAATATGCACATGTGAGACAGAGTGGTTGAATCTACTTATGCGTTTGCTCAATGATTCCCCTAATTTACGGTATCTCAGACTTGAAAAGGTACATATATATATTACACATATCGACCAGTCATTCATTGTCTATGAGTAGGGTAATTTTCCAGTCCTTATAAAATGTCAACTTATTGCAGTGCCACAAGATTGATAGCACACGCCCCTGCTGGAATGAGCCAAGCTCAGTTCCTGAATGTCTGTCATCGAGTCTTGAAACTCTTGAATGGGTAGGATATGAAGGAAGAAAAGAAGAGAAAGAAGCAACAACATTCATACTAAGAAGCGGAATCTGTTTGAAGAAAGTAACAATTTCCTCTACATCAACTGACTCCGGCAAGAAACTTGAGATGCTCAAGGAATTGTCCTTTTCCTTCAGGCGTTCACCTACATGTCAGCTTGTATTCGACTGAACTTGCTCTCAATAGTCAAAGTTGGGTTGTGTTTGACCCCGTATCTTATAAGTGTTTTAAAAAATGCTTAGAGCTTGTGTATTCTCTATCTAAATTATTTAGTTCGCATGTTGGTCGAGTAACAGTTTCTACGAATCAACTGCTCCTAGTGTTCAGTCTTTGGGGTTTATGGTATGGATATAGAAGTTTGTTGAAGTTAATAGTTTTGGGACTGTAAGGATTAAGAGTGCTTTCTTAGTTTTGGAGATTTTCTTCTAATCATTTGGTCCTACGAATTTGAATTGCCAGTAAAATTTTCTTAGCATTTAACTGTTATTTCTCCAAATTTTCCATTTAATAACCACTGGAAAAAGGAAAGAAATAAATAATAGTAGAAAAGATCATTGACGTCGTCGTCAAGATTCATTAGGGTTCATATATATACTGTCAATAAGACCATCGCCGTCCTCAAGATTCACTTGGAAAAATCTTTACGGTCTATCTAATAGCTTTGTCTGGTTCCTTTTCATATACATAGAGGTTTGTTTACTTTATGCCCATTTACTTGCTTTAAATTCTAACAAACTCGAGTTAGCGGTAACGTCGGGAAGTGAAAGTAGAGAGCCTCTTTTTGTGTTGTGCTAATCCGTCTCTCTAGTTTCCAGATTGCTAAATGGACAGGATCAGTGACTTACCTGACGAAATTATATTGAAGATATTGGCGTTTCTTCTGACCAAAGATTTTTTTTTGCCAAATTCTTCTGACCAAAGATGTAGTGCAAACTATGTTTTTGTCTAAACGCTGGAAGACTCTCTGGATGCTGGTACCAAGACTTGTGTTTGATGAGTTCACTCACTTTACCTTATCTAAATTTGTGGGAGATACGAGACCTGATTATGAGAACTTTAGGCGGTTTGTGGACAGATCTTTGATGTCACGCGCAGGTCAAGTCTTACAAAAAGTCTGTATCTCAGATTACGTGAAAATTTCAAACATGATGACGTCGAGATTTGGCTTGGAACCGCGGTGAAACTTGGTCTAAAGGAGCTGAAACTTCAATACTATCCGTGGGATATTAGTCCTGGTGTAAAAAGTTTATACACTTGTGAAACGCTTGTGGTCTTGAGAATCGAAAGCGGTAGTTTGGATGTTCCTGATCACGTTTGCCTAAGGTCTCTGAAAACTTTATCCCTCGTGTCTATGAGTTACTCTAACCCCAATGCTCTCCTTAGACTTTTACCTAATTGTCCTGTTCTTGAAGACTTGTTCCTACAGCAAACAGCCTTTATGGCCGATGCCCTGAGTTATAAGTTTATAGTTCCTTCTTTGAAGAGATTGTCTTTGATTACCCAAACTAAAGGTTTCACCGAAGTTGTGATAAATACTCCTTCCTTGAAATCCTTGCAAATTCTAGACCGTTCAGGTAGCTTTTCACTTAGCGAGCCAATGAACATCGGTGAGGTCCGCCAGGCCAATATTGAAGTTATTCTCAAGCGTCCCGAGAAGCTTCTGCATTATCCTGCTTCGGTTGTGCATATTCGTTTATGTTTATCAGCTTCAGAGGTATTTATATTTTTGGTCTATTAATCAGTTATTCTTCTCTTAATTTCAGCCTTTTAATTTTGATCTTGGAGCGTTACATTGCTCATCCTATTCTTTTTTTATGCAGGTGGTGTATCCTGATGGTTGTTGCTTCCATAGACTCAAACATTTGGAGGTATGTACATGCAAATCGGATTGGATGTTACTATTTATGCGTCTGCTTGAAGATTCTCCTGTCTTAAAGGTTATCAAAATCAACCAGGTGTGTTTTATTATTATAGTCTCCTTGATCTTTATTTCTTTTTTATTAAATCAATCCGTGATCTAATTATGTTTTCTCCATTGCAACCTTTTTCTTTTGTTTTATCAGTGTCATCCTGCTATAAATCCACGGCCAAATCACTGGAACCAACCGGGCTCTGTTCCAAGATGTTTGTCCTCAAATCTTGAAATATTTGAGTGGATAGAATACGAAGGAACACAATACGAGAAAGAACTTTCGACGTACATCTTGAAAACCGCAGTATTCTTGAAGAAGGCGGGTTTCACTGCTAGATCCGATGAGTACAAGGAGAAACTGCAGATGCTTCAGGAGTTATCTTTGTCACCAAGGGCTTCATCCACTTGTGAGCTTGTGTTTAACTGAATAGCCCATCATGCTGATTACTCTAAGACCAAACATCTGTTCGGGTCGGATGCATGCTCTCTCAACAAGTCATCTTCTGGTGTTCTTTTTTGTTTTTTGACAGCATTCTTCTGCAGCAATTTATGTTATTCTGGTCTTTAATAAGTCACAGTTAATGTCTACACGACTGCTAGTATCATCTTTATTGGAGTAATTTGAGCTTTTAGTCCGAGTTAGTCCAGTGTAAAATTTGACACAATTCACTAAGATATTAGATATTATTTTGAAAAAACTTTATGTAAATCTATGGTTTCAATATAAATATAAATTAAGAATTAATATGTATATAAAATTTATGTTTTATTTTTTATTCATAGAGAATATATCTTTAGTTTTTCTTAATATTTCTTAATATGTTGATGTTGTTTTTTATTTACACTTAAAATGTATTTATATTTAAAGTTTCATAGACCAAATAATAAAATAAGAATAATATAAAATTTATATCTAGGATACTTAATCAATACATATACGGTAAATCAAGTTTTTTTTACATAAAAACATACTTAAAATAGATAAATCTAAAAAAGTAATTTTCTGTAAATTAATAACTTTATAAGTTAATTAAATATCAATGTTCCAATATTATTACTTTATAGAGTTTTACTATAATAACAAAAGAATAACAATTATACATTAATAATTATTTTGAAAAAAAGTTAATTGCAAAAGTGATATATAACACTCGATCATCAAACAAAAAAGAAAAACCTAATTAGGGCTCATCAGTAACGACAGGTTCCTCTCTTGCCTTTGTAACAGGTTAGTCGTTGTCCCTGACATGGCATAGGGTTTTCTTCTCAATGCGTTGACAGCGATTAGCTTTTTTGTTTTGTTTTTTTTTGTCACAGAAGAGTCTATGGACAGAATCAGTTTGCTTCCCAATGATTTCTTACTGCACATACTCTCCTTGCTTCCTACTAAAGATGCCGTCACCACTGGTCTTTTAGCAAAACGGTGGCTAAATCTATGGAAGTTGGTGTCTAAGCTCAAGTACATCGAAAGGTGCAACAATGCTGATCATGTGAGATTTATCCGGTTTGTGGACAGGTCTTTGCTTTCAAACACGGCTCTAGTCTTAGAAACCTTGCATCTCAAGTTAGGTCAACAATGCAACGATGAAGACGTTGAATTTTGGATTAGAGCAGCAGTAAAACGTGGTTTACGGGAGCTTATTTTCGAGTACAGTTATACGATTGATGAGCCTAGCAGATTGCCTCAGATCTTGTACACATGTGGAACACTTGTGGCTTTGAAATTACAAAACGTGTCGCTTGTGGATGTTCGGTTCCCGGTATGTTTCAAACTGCTCAAAACGTTGCACTTATATGAGGTTATTTACTTAGACGATGAAACTCCGAAGAAGCTATTATCAAGCTGCCCTATTCTTGAAATATTGGACTTGGACCGAGCTGATAATGACAACGTGAATAGTTTCTCACTTAGGGTGCCTTCATTACAAAGATTTGACTATAACGGAGGAGATGGTTCTGAGCTTGTGATGAATACGCCTTCTTTGAAGTATTTCAAGATTATAGATTATGCTTACGAGTGTAAGATTGAGTATTTGCCTGAGATCTTGGTAGCACATGTTGAGGTTACATGTAGCAACGCTGATGACATACTCAGGTCTCTTGTATCAGTCAAACGTCTCTTGTTATGTCTACACTCAGAGGTAATAATATATCTTTGATAACACCGATGGTTCGGATAACACCATGAGCATGTTTATCAACAAAACCCATTTAAAGGTTCTTAACCACTAATGGTGGAGTCTGTCATGACCAGATCTTTTAATATGATCTCTCCACTTCTCCTTGTACCCATTCATGTATGACACGTGGGCTAAGAGTCGTGGTTTACACCTTTTAATTAAGCTACGTTTTTGTGTCTTCTTCTTTTGTTTTAATTTTTTTAATCCTATTTAACCTAAGATATGCTGCTAAGAACCACCTATAAACGTACTCTATTAGTTTCTTTTGTGATTTATTCAAACTTACAGTATTTATGCTTGCTTATGTTTTTTCGTACTGCAGCCACAGTTTCCTTATGGTAGCATCTTCCACAAGCTTGAACACTTGGAGTTTTGCACATGTGAAACAGAGTGGGATCTACTCATGAGATTTCTCCAACATTCCCCGAAACTTCGTTCTCTTAAGCTAAACGAGGTACGTAAAGTCTTTTGCAAACTATGTAATAGGGACAAAGGTCCCACATCGGTTGTTGGAAGGGATTCTAAGCAATATATAAGATAGATGAGCCACTCCACTTATCACCAATTGGTTTTAAGTTGGAAGCCCATCTAGCTTAACATGGTATCAGAGCCCACGATCCACGCAGTTCAACCCGATCCTTATCGATCCAGCCCAAAGTTGGCCCATCGATCTTTGCCCGAACATTCCGAAATTGATGCCAAAGAGCCATCATCTCGAGGGGGCGTATTAGGGATCCTAAGCAATATATAAGATAGATGGGCCACTCCACTTATCACCAATTGGTTTTAAGTTGGAAGCCCATGTAGCTTAACACTATGAAACACTTTAAGGGTTTTCTTGTCTAAAATTTTAATGGTCTAATAACTATGCAAAATGCAATCAGACCCATAACAGTATGTGTGGATTTCGTACACTTCACTGGGAGGAACCAAGCACTGTCCCTGAAACGCTGATGTTGGTTCTTGAGACTTTTGAGTGGAGAAACTACAGAGGATGGAATATAGAGAGAGAACTCGCAAGTTTTGTGTTGAAACATGCAAGGCGTCTAAAGGTTGCGACGTTTACTCCACAAGCTAACACACTGGTGAGAATGGGACCGCGTACCGACACCACACTAAGAGATAATTATCGAATGATCACGGAGTTGGCGCGTTTGCCGAGGGGTTCAAGTGAGTGTGAGCTTGTGTTTGGTTGAATAAGATTGTGTTGTGTGGAGGAAAGGTTGAACCGATCGACAAATAAAACACTCTCACTGGATACTATTTGAATAGCCATTTTGTGCTATGCATTTCTTAAAACATTATTGCTTCTACATGGGAAAGAAATTTGTTGCTACAAGACATATACAATTAGAGTAATAAATGATTTATTTGTTGCATTTCCCAAAACCATTTGTCCAATTTTTTTTTTCAAGATTTATGTTTCTATTTTGATTATTTTTTTTACCTTCTGAATACTTCTTTAAGATTTAGTCGTGTAAAATACAAATTTAAGTTAGATAGAAATCACTTCCTCAAAAACAACTTTGAAATCAAGGTCTAAGGTTTTGAATGGAACCAAATCAAATGATTTTTTTTTATTTAACTGTATTGAGGATCGATATAGAGCACTAATAAGAATACACGCATAGATCATTAGATAATTTCAGCGGATAGAGAGGATATATTATGAAGTGTGCAAGCTCAAAAGGTGATTATGTACTAACTAATGTTAAATTGATGGATGATGTTCTCAAAATCATAGATATCTATCTACTAAAGCTTTGAGAAACAACATCATCATTTAAACATTAATTAGCCTCTAAATGCTTTTTAAGAACTACATCCTCATACTATGGATGAAGTTGCTCAGAGTAAAATAATTGGTCTTTTCGCCATATAAATTAAACCTAATCGTTATGTGAATGTCTTAGAGAATTACAAATTCACTCGTAAATCACACTGAACTAACTCGTACATCACTGAACTTGAATGTTGAACAAGCTACTTAAAACTATAGTAGAAATTACGTTGGTAACAGTACATATTATTGATGTTATCCAACCTTTAGCTTGAAATTCTTTCAAATAGTTAGCTGTAATTGGATGATAACATCAAACCATTGGCTTACACTTTTTACCGGTTCAATGCGCTCATGATGACAAATCTAAACCACCATCAAATGGTGGGCGTGGACCGCATGGTTTGATACTTGTCATGTAGTTATTAACGTGGAACATTAAGTAAACTTCTAATTCATTTGGTAGAGAATATCAAAAACTTTTTTATGTTATTTTGTAATCCAAATTACAGCTCAAACAAATTTCCATGACAGTTATCATACATTTTTCTCTTAGAAAATAATTTTTCATAGGGATTAGTCCGAATTTTGTAATCTTTAAATATAAAGTAAGAAGGCCTCAGAGATCTTGGTGGTTATAGAATCATCAACTGAATTACTTCATCAAGAGTAGCAAATATTTTGATTGCATCACTGGCCATACCCAAATATTTAACCGCAAAACCAAATTAATAAAAATCACGAAATTTGATAAATCTAAACAGAAAACAAAACAAAGATAATTGATTGATTGATGATGAGTCAAAAGTAGCTGGTTTAGTAATCACATATATTTATATCATTGGGACATCCGATTTATTTTGTTCATCACCCTCACCATCATCAACAATAAAACAGATTTTCAGACATAAACCTATTGATTATTCCTAATAACTAAATCAGACATAACCCTATTGAACGATTTATACATGTATCTGCCTAATCACTGGACATGCTTTCGAAAAGAAAAAAACGAAAAACAAAACTCGGAGCTCGAGAGGCAGAGCGATCTTTACGGAGGCAAGCATGAGTAAAGAAGAGTATATATACAGTGATGAAGAAAAAAACTTGAAAAAAACCTACTTCTTAATCCCCATGAAAAGCCTTACTAATGAAGTCTGGGCTTCATAGGCTCTTCATATTCTGCTATGAGCCCATTATACGCTTCGAATTTTGGTAAACGAATGCAAAAGAAAAGTAGTAATTGGCCCATGCAGGTTTCGAACCTGCGACCTTCGCGTTATTAGCACGACGCTCTAACCAACTGAGCTAATGGGCCACGTTGATTCAACAGCTAATCTTAATTATAGATAGTCAAACTACGCCGTTTTGAGAAATTTGTCTAACTTCTTCATCTCTCGTGTCCAACAAATCCCTCCTCCGTTCTTTCTCTCCCTCCGGTTTCGATCACGAAGAAGATGAGAGTAGTAGTAGCAGCACCATCTTCCTCTCTCTCCATCTCTTTGAAACTATCCCTCCTCCTCCTCCTTGCTTCTACTATCAGATCAAGCTCTTCTCCATTGAACGATCCGTTTCTCGGCATTTCACCTCAAGGTTTGTTTCCTCTCTCTGCTTCTTCAAAGATCCGATCTTTTTCAATAACACTCTGACTTAATATCCCATTGGTTTTTTAACTGTTACCGTGGATGTGTAGATGAGAAGTATTACAAATCATCTTCGGAGATCAAGTGTAAGGATGGATCAAAGAGATTCACGAAAGCTCAACTTAATGACGATTTTTGCGATTGTGTAGACGGAACTGACGAGCCAGGTTCTGCTCTTTCTCTCTCTCCACTTAAAGTCACATTACATTTGGTTTTGTATTTATAAAGTTGTTTCTCTGTTTGAACAAAACTGTGTTTCAGACAATTTTAAGCATTTTAGTTTTGTTTTTGTCGGATTGTTGAAAAGTTCTACTTTTTTTTGTCTGTGGATTATAGTTTATTTGTTATATGTTTAAACCTCTTCAGGTACGTCAGCTTGTCCGAATGGAAAGTTCTATTGTCGGAACGCAGGCCATTCTCCATTAGTTTTGTTTTCTTCCAGAGTCAATGATGGTATCTGTGGTATGTTACTCAAATCTATATTCTATACAATTCGTTATTATTTAATTTCTGTTCAGTTTTTTTTGTTATTCAAATGTTATGCGGATGAAGAAATTGGTGAAGGATTCCGATGGTTTTGTTTTTGATGAGAGCAGATTGTTGTGATGGAAGTGATGAGTATGGTGGTAATGTGACTTGTCCGAATACCTGCTGGGAAGCTGGAAAAGCTGCTAGAGAGAGCCTGAAGAAGAAAATCGAAACTTATAAGCAGGGGCTTGTGGTAAGGAGGAAGGAGATTGAACAGGCGAAAATGGGTCTGGAGAAAGATGCAGCAGAGTTGAAGAAGCTGACAAGCGAGGAGAAGATTTTGAAAGGGCTTGTTCAACAGCTTAAAGGTTTGCTCTTTCTCTCTTTTGATGCATAGTTTGATTTTTCTGTTTGGTGGTTTTTGCAATTGGTATGAGAGTTGAGATTCAGTTATCATCTTAAAGAAACATAAATCGATATACGGTAGGATCAATCAGTGTAATGGAATGTAAGAGTCGGATATAAGAGTAGCTATGCCTGATATGCCTCTGGATCGGTTCTTAAAATTTACCTTAATTACCAAATGAGCAGAGAGAAAGTAACTAGCTATGATGACTGCAGATGATAAAGACGGAATTGTGCCTTTAAATATTGTTAGTCTTATCAATAAGAAACTTGATATTTTGCTTGGAATACTTTGTCTGTAGAGCGTAAAGAACAAATTGAGAAGGTAGAAGAGAAGGAGCGTCTACAGAAAGAAAGAGAGGAGAAGGAAAGGAAAGATGCTGAAGCAGCAGCCCAACCAGGAAAGGAGAACAGTGAGGAGAAGACAGATGTCAATGAAAAAGTTGAAGGAAGAACTGCTGGAGAAGATATGCCAGGGGCTTTACAGGATGACGATTATCCCGATGACGACACACATCATGATGAGATTGGGAATTACAAGGATTTTCCTACAGACGAGGTTAGTTCTTCTCTTGTTAACTGAAATAGATTTGCATGCTTTCATTTTTGTATTCTTTATTTTGCTTCTCACCAATAAAAAATTCTCTGGCCCCTTTGGATCTCCTGCGCATTCATGAGGTCATGAAATAAGATATGAAAGTCTTGTGAGATGCTTGAAAACTATCTTTTACTCAGCGATTTTTATATTGTATTGATTTCTTTTGTTTTGCTTTGCGGTCACAAGTGTTTTTGTTTTTCAAACGGGTACTGAGTTAGACTTTGATTTCAGGAGCCAGCAGCTGAAGCTGAACCAACAAGTATATTGGAAGAGGCTGCTCACACTAATCCAGCAGACGAGGTTTAAAAAACTAATTCATTCAGATGCTCTTTTTTTCTAAAAGTGGATCAATTTGTTACTTGTTGCAAGGTAAATGATTATATGAGTTTTTCTACAATGCAGCATGTTGTGGACACGAAAGAGGAGTCTCACTCATCTGAGGATTCTCTCACAGATGGATCTCAAAATGATGGTAGTACCAAAAAGGAAGAATCAAGCAAGGTGAAGGAAGTGGTAATTTGATCTCAAAATATTTTCATAAATCGGACCTGACATTCCATGACGAGAATAACTCTTTGCCTGCTACATTTTTTCAGTACTTCTGCTTGTTTTGAGTTATACCTCGTAGATGATACACACCATGACGTTCAAGTTTTCTGCATTCTATGTATAGGATGATCATGTATCGGAGAAGAAAGAAGAGTTGTCAAAGGAGGAGTTGGGGCGTCTTGTTGCGTCTCGTTGGACAGGAGAGAAATCTGATAAGCCAACTGAGGCAGATGATATCCCCAAAGTTGATGATCAGGAAAACCATGAGCATACGTCCATCCCTCCACATGAAGTAGATGAAGTAGATGAAGATGATGGATTTGTTTCAGATGGTGATGAAGATACCGCAGACGAAGGAAAATACAGCGACCATGAACCCGAAGATGATTCCTATGAAGAGGAGAATCGACATGATTCTAGTACTTCCTACAAATCTGATGCAGAGGATGATCTTGATCTATCAGGTTTCCACTGTTACCCCCAAATGTTTTATATTCTTTAAAGATACTAATCCTCTGTCATGATTATATTTGATTGCGTATAGAGACAAGCTCATATCCTACTTGGTTGGAGAAGATACAAATGACTGTCAAGAACATATTACAGGCTGTGAATCTAATCCAAACCACTCCAGTGGACAAATCAGGTAAGTTAATAGGCTAGCACTTCCACTAACAGTGAAAGCTAGATTCAAATTCTTCAGTGATTCATGTGTTGCGTTGTGGTATATGCAGAGGCTGATCGGGTACGCAAGGAATACGATGAGTCGAGCTCAAAACTGAACAAAATACAGTCAAGGGTATCGAGCTTAGAAAAGAAGCTAAAACAAGACTTTGGTCTGTATGATTAAACATCCTAATGCTTTACCTGGCTTTCTTTGAGATAGTTGTTAATATATTATTGTTTGTGCAGGACCGGAGAAAGAGTTCTATTCATTCCATGGTCGTTGTTTTGAGAGTAAACAGGGCAAGTAAGGAAAATCTTATAAATTTATTGTCTTCTTCCTTTCTTTATTAGCATTTAAAGGGATTACAATTGTGTTTATCTTATGCATTACTTTACCGAATGTCTAGATATACTTACAAAGTCTGCGCATATAAAGAAGCAACACAAGAGGAAGGCTATTCGAAAACTCGGTTAGGGTAAGTGTCGCTGCTACTTTATCTTTTCCTGCGCATACTGATCTCTTTCATTATACATATATTAATGCTAACATAACGAGGAATTAGTTTGGAGTTGACAATCAGATATCAGTAACTATCTATCTCTATGTTTATATTTGACCTTTTGCGCCTCTTTCTTGTAATGTGATTTGCTAGGGAGTGGGAGAAGTTTGAGAACTCGTACCAGTTCATGACATATACAAACGGAGAGAAGTGCTGGAACGGCCCCGATAGAAGCCTAAAGGTAAATGTTCAGATATCATTTTCTCCAAGAAATTGTTCAAATTGAATGTTGGGATTGCAAAGATCACAGAGACATGAAATATGAAAGGCTTGATTAATTCTTGAACATTCAGATTAAGCTAAGATGTGGGCTAAAGAATGAGCTTATGGATGTGGATGAACCAAGCCGTTGCGAGTAAGTTCTTGGCTTGGTCTTTCCCTGTCACGGATCATTGCCTTTTTATCTCTGTTTTTTTTCCTAATCCTTATTTCTTTCTCACCTGTTGCAGATATGCAGCAGTTTTATCTACTCCAGCTCGGTGTTTGGAAGATAAACTTAAAGTAAGCTGATGTGTTCATATCAAAGCATACCTTATCCGATGTTTGATATAGTTACTTCTTTTACACGTTAACACTACATAAACCCGGTGTTTGGCCTTTCCTTATATAGGAACTAGAACAAAAGCTGGAGAAGATGATGAGCCAAGACCAACCTCACAGTCACGACGAACTCTGATCATGTCCACCTGAAATAAATACTTACTGGATGCGCACCGCTTAGAATTGTGTCACTATTAGTGTTGCTCAGTCTCAAACGTGAAGAGGACTAAAAGAAAACAATGAACAGAGATGTTGTTGGTCGGAAGAGAATGAACGATAGGTTTAAATTTGCGTCATTTGAACAGTGGAGGTTCTATTTATTAAAAGAGTATCTTACACAATTTTCAACATTTTGATTAAGCACAAAGAACAGTTCTTTTATATAAAAACAATTTGAATTTAGAACTCGTTTATGTATCGTACCTAAAAGTTAAAATTCCGCTTCAAAGGTCATATTCCAGTGGTAGGTTTGGTTTGGTTTTGTCTTTTCTGTCATAATATTTAAATTAACCGAACCGAATGATTGCATTTAACATTATTCAAAACCCGTATCAAATTTATATTGTAAACAATTTTGTTTTACTTATAGAAATCAAAGTTTTTTTTTTTTATAAAAACAGATTACATACCTTAAACTCTTACTTAAACTGTTGAGATAAAACCGTGTAATGTAGTTTTAGTTCAATTAACGTTGACTAGAAAAATCAATGTAAGATATTTTACTTGAAAACCGTGGCCCAACAATGGTTCGAGAAGGTAGAAAAAAAGGTAAACGAGATATTTATTTGACTGAGATATTTATTTGGGTTGAAAACTTTGGCCCGAAATGGTTCGAGAAGGCAAAAAAAAAAGGGTAAAGGAGACAAATAATAATAAATCAACGTGCGTGACTCCTTTAAACCGGTGGTAATCAACACATGTCTCGGGTCAAATTGTTTGACCCAATCTAAACCAGCGACCTTTCAATTCCCATTTTCTCCAAGTCAAAAAGAAGAAGAGACTCAACAACACTTCGCTCACAATCCCCCGAATCTCTCTCTATTCCTCCTCTACTCCCCAAAGCCCAGATCTCTCTCTCTGATCTTTACTTCTTTCACAGTCTGAAATCACTGTTTTACTACTCTTTACGATATGGCGGCGATGATAGAGCAAAGGCCGAAGACGAAGATCGTGTGTACCCTCGGTCCCGCTTCCAGATCCGTGGAGATGGTTGAGAAGCTTCTCAAGGCGGGTATGAACGTGGCTAGGTTTAACTTCTCTCACGGATCTCATGAGTACCATCAAGAGACTCTCGATAATCTCCGTCAAGCTATGCTCAACACTGGTATCCTTTGCGCCGTCATGCTCGATACCAAGGTTAGTTAGTAACGATCTTTTAGCGTACGTATCTGATTCAGTTTTATTTTATTTGATATGGATTCGACTGTGATCTGACTTTTTTTTAGGGTTTGTTAGATTTTTTCTGCAGTTTTACCTTTGGTTTCTGATTGGTTTATTACATTTTTCGATCTGGAACACTGACGCGTGTATGTTTATTGCTAATTGTTGAATGTTTTGTACGCATCTGTGTTTGGTTTTATGTTTACTGTTTTGTCTTTATGCTATTACTTTTGGTAGTTTTTAAAAAAAAAAAAATTTCAACTCTGCTGATTAAGAACTCTTACAAAACACTGTTCATATGGGTTTATATTTTCTGGGAATTACTAACATTTATTTTGACTTGGAGAACTCTTACAAAACACTGTCTTGTCTTTATGCTATTACTTTTGGTAGTTTTTTTTTTTGTAGTAGCGAAATTACAACTTAAATAACCAAATCAGTTGAGATTTGAGAAGAGTTGAAGCTTGTTGTAAAAGACCAAATGTCGATTATGATGTTCGTACTTAGATCTCTTAAATTAGTGACGTATATGTTAATACAAATTTGATACATGATGTTCTTGAATTGCTCTCTCTCTCTCTCTGGTCTGTTATTATGGTTTATGTGGCTAGATATGTTAATTAGTGTGTGGTGTCTAGAACTTTATAACCAAATTCAACTCACGTTGATGTTTCATATTTTTTTTCGCTTGATTTGTTTATTGTCTATGTTAATCTCACACCTATGTATGTTTTGATTGAGGTAGATATGTCTAGATTTGTGACTAAACTTATTTAATTTGTAAATTCTAGATTTGTGAGAATCTGGTTACAATTTGAATTTGACCAAATCTGTTGAGAACAGTTAAAAGTCTGTTGTATACACTAATTGTAGAAGATGATGTTCACACTTAGATCTCTAAAGAAGTTTATTGTTTCTGTGGCTAAATAATTTATTTAGTTTGCGGTGTTTACAGTTTTATAATCAACGTTTCTTGTTTACATAAATGTTCTGCTTGCTATATGTATATTTTCTTTGTGGTGTTTACAACTTTATAATCAACGTTTCTTGTTTACATAAATGTCACACTTGCTATATGTATGTTTAGACTTAGGCAGACATATTCACAATAACAGAAACATGAGACTTGTGATTGTTGAGTCAGAAGAAGATAGTGTTGACATACTATGTTCTTTATTGATGTCCCCTTGTCTGTGATTATGGATTGTTGGCCAGATAATGTAGTTACTGTGTGAAGTAGAACTATAGTCAAATTTCAGTTGATTCTTTTTAATTTGTTTGTTTTTCATTTGAAAGTTTCTCCTAATAACTTCTTTCTTGTGTATATCTAAATGTCTTAAACTAAAGGCAAATCTTATCTGATTATTACTAACGGAACCGTTTTGTATTTTTTTCTCTTAAAGGGTCCAGAAATCCGAACCGGGTTCTTGAAAGATGGGAAACCAATCCAGTTGAAACAAGGCCAAGAGATCACCATTTCCACTGACTACGAGTTGCAGGGAGACGAGAACACAATCTGCATGAGTTACAAGAAGTTGGCTGAAGATGTGAACCCAGGGATGGTTATCCTCTGTGCCGACGGTACCATTTCGTTACTGGTCCTCTCTTGTGACACAGAGAATGGCACAGTCCGTTGCCGCTGCGAGAACTCTGCCATGCTCGGTGAGAGGAAGAATGTTAATCTCCCTGGTGTTGTTGTGGATCTCCCAACTCTAACTGAGAAAGACAAAGAAGACATCATGAAGTGGGGGGTTCCCAATCAAATCGACATGATTGCTTTGTCTTTTGTCAGAAAAGGTTCAGACTTGGTTCAGGTCAGGAAACTACTCGGAGATCATGCCAAGAACATTCTTCTCATGTCAAAGGTATGTTGGAATTTAAAACCAAAGCTCTCTTAACTGTTTCAGAAACTATAAGTACACATTTTTTAATACTTTTGTGTGGATTAGGTTGAGAACCAAGAAGGTGTGGCCAACTTTGATGACATTCTCGTCAACTCTGACGCGTTTATGATTGCAAGAGGAGATCTCGGCATGGAGATCCCTATTGAGAAGATCTTCTTAGCTCAGAAAGTGATGATCTACAAATGCAACATCCAGGGAAAGCCTGTGGTGACAGCGACTCAGATGCTTGAGTCCATGATCAAATCCCCTCGACCCACAAGAGCTGAAGCCACTGACGTAGCAAACGCAGTCCTTGACGGTACAGACTGCGTCATGCTCAGTGGTGAAACCGCAGCTGGAGCGTACCCTGAGCTAGCTGTACGTACAATGGCCAAGATATGCGTTGAAGCAGAGAGCACACTTGACTACGGAGATGTCTTCAAGAGAATCATGCAATACTCTCCAGTTCCGATGTCCCCGCTGGAGTCACTCGCCTCCTCTGCAGTGAGAACAGCTAACTCGGCTAGAGCCACTCTCATCATGGTCCTAACCAGGGGAGGAAGCACGGCGAGGCTTGTAGCTAAGTACAGACCAGGGATGCCTATCTTGTCAGTCGTTGTTCCTGAGATGAAAACCGACTTCTTTGATTGGTCTTGCAGCGATGAATCACCGGCGAGGCACAGTCTCATCTTCCGTGGTCTGATCCCAGTGCTGTACGCAGGCTCTGCAAGAGCCTCGCATGATGAGTCAACTGAAGAAGCTATTGAGTTTGCGACTCAGCATGGGAAAGAAAAGCAGCTGTGTAAGACTGGAGACTCTGTTGTTGCTCTGCTCCGAGTTGGTAATGCTTCTCTTATCAAGATCTTGACCGTCAAGTGATGATGATGACTCACGATCTTTACAAAATCACGTTTTTGGCGTTTGGCGTTTGGGGGAAACGCGACTATAAGCGGTTTTTATTATGATTTTTTTTAAAATCAAGATTGTGATTACAGTGTCTTGAGATAGGAAACTCAAGTTCTCTTTTCTTGCTAATTACTACTGTGGTGACTAGTGAATCCACTTACGGTTCTTTTTTATTTTGGATTATTGGTTGTATGGAAACTAATCAATCATACACGTATCTATTATCATGATTCTTGTTCTTTTGTTATTATTTATACGTCGAGATGATGGTCATTTATGTATTTTCGTGATTTTGTTTTTGGGAAAGGCAGAGCATGAAGACAAAAAGAAAGAGACAGCGCATGAAGCATTCGGCCATACACAAATTATGCCGACAAACAAAAATTAATCATCATTATGTGGGCTTCAATAAAATTTTCATATTTACAAAGTCTCAAACAAAATAATAGAAACGAACTGTCATGATTTGATCATCTTTGTATATGAATGAAAGATTGAATCATTATCGCCCCCATACAAAACCCATTCCGCCAAATATTTAATCATTCTGCTTTTTCTTTTAAACTTTTTACTAAAGTAACTTAAGTTACACCTAATAAAGACATACATAAATATGTGACAATTTATGTATGAGTTAGGCTTATTATTAATCTAGTATCAATATATAATAATCAAATGTTCACTATTGTGGTCTACCTTTAAATGTTCAGTTCCGAAAATTTGACATTCAAATGTACAGTATTGATATATGCAATGTGTATATTAAAGTCTTGCATCAAAACTTTGAAAATTGATGGACAATATATAGATGTGGTAATCGTCTGTTTTTGAACTAACTTTTTGGATGTGAGTTGAACTGATTCTTTATACTTTTTCCTTCATGATTTGGAAAATCAATTGACATAAATCTGATATAGAAGACCACAACAACAAAAACAGTGGAAACTAAGAACACACAAACCGAATGTGATCATCTCTGTACAGCAACAATGAAAGAAGATTGAAACGAAAGAAGAACATATAATACATGCATGGAATTTTTTCAACAGTCTTGAGTAAAAGAAAATCATTGTTATGTACATAAAAGCAGCGAGTGAAATGCAGAGAATAAAACAAGATGAAGAGCTAGAACATGAGACAATGAAAAGACAACAAGAACATAACCAAGATTCTTAGTTCTTTTATCAGCGAGAAGAACCATAAGATCTTGAGTAAACATTGTTCTCACCAGACTGAGATGTTCCAGATGAAGAAGGCGACGAAGAAGAAGAAGAAGAGAAGAAACCACTGAATGGCCATGGAATCGAAAACCTTCTCCCATTCCCACTCCTCCCCTCATCCTCTCTTCCTCTCTCCACACTCCCCACATTCTCAACAACCACCTCTCTGTTACTACTCTCAGGAACACTTCTTGTCCCCGTCCCTCTCTCTGTCTCAACCTTACTCTCATCATCACCATCACCATTACCAGAAGGAAGCTCAAACCGACAAACAGGACACGAGCTATGCAACTCAAGCCACGGAACAATACACTTAACATGAAACTTATGCTTACAAGGCATCTCTTTAGCCTCCACACCTCTCTCAAACTCATCCAAACAAACCGAACACTGCAACAACGCTTCCGTTATCTTAACCGTTGGCAAAGCCTCAACCACTTCTTTACGAGCAGGTGGGGTCCCTTGCCTGTTAGGATCATTCTCAGCTAAATGCTGAAGCAAAAGATCCAAACCAGGTCCAATAAAGTAATCTCCAAGTGAAGTCAATGCAGGATGTGTCTGAGTTTGGTCAGAAGATCCTCTAACAACGAGAGACTGATTATAAGGATTGATCATGATAACTCTATCGTTATTATTATCAGAGCTTTCATACTCTGAAGCAATCCCTGCACGTATCCCTTGAAGCAGCTGCAATATATTCCCTGAGCTTCTTCTTCTTCTCCTCAAGAGTGATTCAAACTCTCTATCCAAATCAATCTCTCCACCGTGTCTTCTAGCTCTATGATGATGATGATGATGACGACGGTCAACATTGTTGGATACATCTTCATCGTTTTCTTCATTGTCTTCTTCTTCACCAAACTCTGCTCTTCTGAACCTTCTTCGTCTCCTAGGACTACTCATCATTCCGAGTAAGATTGGTGCCCATAGAGACATAGCACGGTCTGTTCCAAACTCGGTTTCAGGGTCTTGAACGTCTCTTAAGCCTCCTCCTCCAGTGCCATTACCGCTCATTTCTTCCACGAATCCGCTTTGGCAAAAGGGACATTTGATCTCAGATTCTGTTATTGGATTCACCATTTGTGAACACATGTGACACCAATACCTAGCCGCCATTGTTTCCTCCATTGTCTCCCTCCCTGCAATAACAAAATGAAAAAAATCATGTCTTTCAATACAGATCTAAGATAAAGTTTCGAACTTTACAATAGTATCCATCTTAAAGTAGTAAACTTTGTCATCAATGTCCCAAAATTTAATGAATTTAGACCAATCAATTACGAGATTCAGACAAGAACATCAGAGGGAAAAGTCAAGCTTATTACACAAAGTTCTTGTCTTTTTTTTACATGAAAACAAAACCCAGAACCTAGAAAAGATCATACCTTTTAAAATGTAACTGCTTCTTCTCTAAAAACCCAAGAAAATTCAAATCTGTTTTTCTTTTGATTTGACTCTTCTGGAGAAATTAAACCCCCAAAAAAAGCTGAAGCTTTTGTTTTGTCGTCGTGTAGCTCTGGCGAAGGGCTGGAGAAGAGAGAAACAAACAAGAAAGAAAGAGTGGATGGAAACGAAACAACCCAACCACGTCCTCTTTCTAAACCCCCCAACTCCTTTCCTTTGTCTCCCCCTCTTACTTTTTTCTTAATTAGCATTTAATCTGTTGTTAAATTAATAAAATCTTGATTAAGACTTTTTGTTAATTATAGTCTTTTTCCATCACTAATTTTGAGATGTATTACTAATTTATCACAAGCTGTTTCAACGCCTGTGGGCTCTGGTTTGATTACGTTTTCCATGCAATTGTGTTGTCATGTTTTGTCATATTATGGTGACAAATATATATGCTACTTGCAAGGGAATATAAAATATCTATCTACAAATGTATGTAAATATTCGTTTGATGTAGACCTTTCAGGTTATTAAATTTTATAATAAAATAAATTTCAAACTTTATTAACGCGTGAATTGTAGATAACTTCTTTTTGACGGAATTGGACCGAGTATATCCATTACTTTCTTCAATAATGTGCTTACAAACTAAACAAAAAATATTCAAGAAACACAAGAGTTTAACTCGGTCTATGCATTAATCTAGAATCAATCACTGTATATGTGAGTTTTAAACCATGATATATCACTTAATCCTGATGCTAAACTTGATGAGTGAATATATCACCTTTAATGCGTTGAACTAATTGTACAATAGTGATAAATTGTTCAGGCCAAACAATTTAGAAGCAATGATGAAATTACAAAAGGTTAAAGAAAAAATGTTTAATAGAGCTAGACTGGAATAAATAGGATTGTAGCTAATATATTTCTTTGAAACCAATTGAATTTTTTCAATTAAGCTATTAAAAACTGGTATTTATAATTCATAATGCAATGATATCTTATACTATTCAAAACTGAAATTTATGGGGAAGTGATTTAACACATGTACGACATTCTATATGTATAATATAATATGTCATAATACAACTTAATCTAGTATAATAAAATATAAATATACTAAAAAGAATATGCTAAAGATGGACCAAAGTTCTTAATATTTTTTTTGTTGTAAATATCATTTGCCTATTACTTAGTTTATATTAAAAATCTTCAAAACAATGCTGTACATGACATATATTTTGGCAAAATGAAGATCATCTTACTCAACATTTGGCCTCCTGGCCTAACAACTAGATATTCTATTAAAGTTTCTGTGAAAGAACAAAAATAAACTTTCTGTGGACATAAGAATATGTTCAAAAATAAGAACTTTCTATGGACGAAGTCTATCAACTCATTTGTTGCATAATAGAACTGAACCTAACAGTTTCCAAATTCAATGAGCTTTAAATGTAGCAAATAAAAAGATAATAATAAGTTGCATGTACTTTTTTTGTCTAAGATTCAGATTTGAAAACTAACCAACAAGATTTTACTTGACTCTTACTCATAACTTCAGCGGAACTCAAGCTGACACGCTGGTGAACGCCTCGAGGACGAGAACAACTCCTTGATCACCTCACGTTTCTTGTCAGTGTCATTGGTTTTACTGTGGAAATTAATGGTTGCCTTCTTTAAACACTTTGCGCTTCTTAGAACAAACGCTACTACTTCTTTCTCTTCTTCTGCTCCTTCATATTTTACCCATTCAAAAGTTTCAATCCTTAACAAACATTCAGGAACTGAACTCGGTTCATTCCAGGACGGGTTCCAGCATGGCCGCGGCTCGTTAGATCTAAGTAAATGGCACTAATACAAAGTACAATGCACTAGATCATTAATCATTCTTATAAACTACTGAATAATAATAACCATATTCAGATATACATACCTGGTGAAGTTTGAGAGATCGTAAATTAGGAGAATCTTTGAGCACACGCATAAGTACATTCACCCATACTGTCTCACATGTGCATATCTTGAGATGTACAAGACTGGAGAAGACACTACCGGCAGAATACATATCCTGCATGCAACAAGAATGGCATTATACTTTTACAAAAAAAAAAAAAAAAGAATGGCATTATAAAGTTCATGATCAAATGCAATGATAATACTCTTGATCACAACATCTATATATATATATATTACCTTTAATAAGGATGGTAGGCACAGATAAAGGCGCTTGAACGAAGCAATAGAACCCAACTTCTTCCATAATCTCCAAGTATTGAGGACAAGTTTTGCCTCCACAATCTTACTCATATTGCTCTCAAAGGTACAAAACCCACTAAAATGAAAAATGTCAAAATTTTCCAAAGAAGGAGCATCTATCACAAACCCATGAGAATGGTTTCCAAGTTTGATTTCTAATGTTTTCAAGACTAAATTCTTTAAAGAAGGCACGATAACAGTGAAAATGGTAGCATTGTCAGCATCACATTGTTCCACAACCAAGTTTTCAAGGACATGGCAGTTGGATAGAAGCTTCTTGACGAATTCACCACTTGGATACTTCATGGATATGAGACTCAACGTTCTGAGGGATGGGAAATAGATTGGAGAAGCAAAATCATCCACAAGAACCGCATTAGTTAGTTTCAATGTCACAAGCATTCTACATCCCCCACTAAACAAGCTCCAAGGGAGTAAGACTGGACCTTTATTAGTAAAATTATCAATCTTGATGGTCAGCTCGCGCACACAACGTTTATCAGCAGATCTCATCCACGCTTGAATATCTTCACTACCACAAATACTACCAAGTTTGAAATGCAAAGCTTCTATGACTGGAGCCTCGTGCTTAAAGAAAGATCTGTCTACAAACAAAGAAAAGCTTCCATACTTGGAATTCTTATAGATATCATGGTATACGACTCTTGGAACCATCATCCAGAGAAACTGCCATCGTTTTGACAAAAGCATAGTGTACACAACATCTTTCATGGTAGGAAGCATTGCCAATATTTTCAGTCGAAGCTCATAGGGCAACTGACTTATCCTGTCCATTATTAAAAGCTAGGTTCCGAACAAATCCTATCGCCTGAAAAACATTCATAAAATGAAACGATAAAAACCCTAGCTAGGTATAGAACGAACCAATATAAGAAAAGAGAAGCACAGGAAATCTAAACAAGATACCTATTGTCATTCTGATTTTTTTCAAAAAATAAGACTATATAAATCATGTTACCAATTATCATTTAGCTAAATTATAGCTAGCTAATCTTTGAATTTCAATCATTATCGTCTAATTAGTTATACATATAATAATAAAAAGGTTGTGTTACATGTGCAACAACGGTTATCTTTGTATTTGATAAGTTCCGTATTAAGGTTTTCTTGTAGCCATCCCTTTCATTAAAATCCAAAAACAGATTTTAATTCTGTTGGATTTTTTCATAAGATTTTCACTCAGATAATTTGATAAGCTGCATAATTACTAAAACCAATTACTTCAAAGTTGGTTAAAGAATTATATAACTATATTCTTTTAGTAACAAAAAACACAAGCTCGTAGGAAGTGTGACTGGAGTTTAATTGATCCTTAATCAACTCGATCTGACCATAATTTAAACCATTTTTTTTTCTCAAACTTCATTGCTCTGTATTTGTAAATCAATCTCCTGTAGAAGTTCACGAATCTTTACTACATGAGGATGTTAAAGCTCACCAGAGATGAATCTCTGTAGTCTGCTTTCAACTTCAATGGAGCTTTCACCAGCCATCTTCTTCACACCAATCGCTTTCATTATTTGATTTATATTAAAAATCTTCAATGCTGTGCATATAATGACACAAATTTTGGGAAAATCTACTTGAAACATTTTTTGATAAAGAAAAACAAAATGTTTCAAGTAGATTTGACTTCTGCATTTGGCCTCCTGACCTAAAAACTAGATGCATTTGTTAGACTTTCATGAAATAATAAAAAGAAAGTTTTTTTTTGGACAAAGTCCATCAATTCATTTCCCGCAGAAGATTAACTGAACCAAACAGTTTCAAAGTCAATGAGCTAGCAACAAAAATAAAATAACAAGTTGTACTTTATTTTCTAAGATTCAGATCTGGAAACTAACCAACAAAATGTTACTTGATTCTCACTCATGACATTAACGTAACTCAAGCTGACAGGCTGGTGAACGCCTTGTTGACGAGAACAACTCCTTGATCACCTCACGTTTCTTGTCAATGTCATTTGTTTTACTGTAGATAACAATAGTAGCTTTCTTTAAAAACTTTGCGATTCTAAAAACAAACGCCACTACTTCTTTCTCTTCTTCTGCTCCTTCATATTCTACCCAATCAAAAGTTTCAAGAGTTGATAAAAACTGTTCAGGAACTGAAATCGGTTCATTCCAGGACGGGTTCCAGCATGGGCGTGGCTTTTTAGGTCGAAGGAAATGGCACTGAAATAAAAAGCACAACGCAGTAGATCAATTATACTGATAAAATACTGGATAATAAAACCTCATTCAGATATATACATACCTGGTGAAGTTTGAGAGCACGTAAATTAGGAGAATCTCTGAGCACACGCATAAGTAGATTTATCCATTCTGTCTCACATGTGCATATCTTGAAATGTACAAGACTGGTGAAGACACTACCAGCAGGATACACATCCTTGCATGTATACACACCAACACTACAAGAAAACATTAATTTAGTAACTATTTTTGTAACTACGATTTGTAGTTACCAATATATGTTACTTATTTTTAACGATTTTACAACTATTTGGCAACTACAATAAAAACGTTGTACATTAGTTGCGATTTTGTGACCAAATATTGTGGTTATAATTCAGTTGTTTTATTGTAACATATTTGCAACGAATTGGC